>PVJI01001746.1:0-168064 GCA_004026765.1 Micronycteris hirsuta
CTGTTGCAAAGGGTATAAGCTCCTTCTTCCTCTCTGCTGCGTATCTTTTCACTTTTATAAATTGTGGTTTGTTTAGTGTGGATCTTAATGGTTATTACTGTTCTTCTTCAACTATATTCCTATTTGTTCACTATATTTTTTGTATGTCAAATTTTATAGGGTAATTTTCCTCTTACTCCATTTTACCTTCCTCCTGCCTTTGATTATTTGAGTTTGGAATTTTATTTTTTTCCCTTTCTTAGCTTGGATTCTATTCCTTACTCTTGTTATTTTTCATCTATCATTTCAAAATCATTTTTCTTTACTGTAGACATCTCATATTCTCTTTTGTGTTTCATATGACATTCTTATTCTCTTTCCACCTTTATTAATCTTTGCTCATCTTTTGTTGTTACTGACCCTGTTGTGGTTGTTTTGCAATTTTGTTTCCTTTTGTTCCCTACATTTTAAATTTTACTTCAAACCTCATATATTACTCTTTACTTGTCTTACTCCATGTTGCGATTGCCCTTCCCTGTTTTACTTAGGTTTTCAATTTTTTTTCTTCCCTTCTTCACCTTATTTTTTTTCTTTACTCTTATTATTTCTCCTCCCTTTTCCCATTCAAAATCATTTTTCTCTCCTTTAATCATCTTATATCCCCTTTTTCCTATTTTTTAATATTCTTAATCTCTTTCCACCATTATTAGTCTTTGCTCAATTATTGTTGATTTTGCTGATTTGGTAGAGGGTATTTTTGCTGACATGGGTTTGATATTCTGGATAGTTTTGCTTTGTTCTACCAGCACCTGTACAACAGCATATAACATGTGGTGGCAGTTGTGAATCCCAGGTAGCCAGTTGGAGGGGAGGACCCACAAATGAATGAGCCATCAATAATGAAAGCCTAAGTACAAAAAGAAAGCTCATATAAACTGAATAAAGGGCAATCCTAGAGCATCCCGATCAGGACATCAAAGAAGCTCACAACTGAGTCCCACAAAATTCTTACCATGGAAGGTCCACCCCAGGAAGACGGACAAGCAAAGCAGAGCAACCTGAGGTACACAAACAAAAAGGTCAAACCTGTTTGAAAAATTAAAGACAGAAAACATTCCTAACTTGGTGGGCAAAAAAGTCATGCAAATGCAGGAAGCACAGAGGGTCCCAATCAAGATGAACCCAAAGAGGCCCAATCCAAGACACATCATAATTAAAATGGCAGATGTTAAAGACAAAGAGAGAATCTTAAAGGCAGCAAGGGTGAAATAGCTAGTAACATACAAGGGACCTCCAATAAGGCTATCAACTGTTTTCTCAACAGAAACAGTACAATCCAGTAGGGATAAGTATGAAATATTCCAGGTAATGAAAAGCAAGGACCTACAACCAGTAGTACTCTAACCAGCAAGGCTCTCATTTAAAATGGAAAGTGAAATAAAGAGCTTCCCAGACAAAAGAAGGCTGAAAGAGTACATCTCCACCAAGCCAGCACTGCAAGAGATACTAAAGGGACTGCTATAAAAAGGAGGAGAGAGTGCATGCGTGCATGAGAGAGAGAGAAGAAACACAGGTATGGAAAAATGGCAACAAATAAGTACCTATCAATAATAACCTCAAATGTAGATGGACTCAGTGCTCCAATCAAAAGATATAGGGTAGCTGAATTGATAAGAAAACAATCTGCATATACACTGTCTACAAGAGACCCACCTCAGAACAAAAGATCTATACAGACTGAAAGTGAAGGGATGGAGAAAAAAATATTCCAAGAAAACACACAAAAAGAAAGTGGGGTAGCAATACTTATATCAGACAGAATAGGTGTCATAACAAAAGCTGTAAAAAGGGACAAAGAAGGTCACTACATAATATTTAATAATATTTAAGGGAATAGTCCAGAGGAGGATATAACCGTTGTAAACTTATATGTACCCAACATAGGAGCACCTAAATATATAAAGAAAATCTTGGAGGACTTCAAGAAAGATAATGATAACAATACAGTCATCAGAGGGGATTTTAACATACCACTGTCAACAATGGATAGATCTTCCAAAGAATCAGCAAGGATACATGGCACTGAACGATGCTCTATATCAAATGGACTTAATTGATATATACAGAACCTTTCACACCCAGAAGCAATATATACATTCTTTTCAAATGCACATGGACATTTTCAAAGATAGACCACATGGTGGGACACAAAAGAAGTCTCAACAAATTCAAGAAAATTGAAATTATGTCAAATGTACCCAGATCATAACGGACTGAAACTAGAAACCAACCTGGAAGAAAAAATACTCAAAAACATTCAAATACATGGAGACTGAATAACACATTATTAAATAAGAAATGGGTCAACAATGAGATCAAGGAGCAAACGAAAATGTATCTGGAAGCAAATGAAAATGAACACACAACCCCAAACCTTTAGGACATAGTAAAGGCAGTACTGAGAGGGAAGTTCATAGCAATAAAGGCCTACCTAAAGAAGATGGAAAAATCTCAAGTAAACAATCTAACCCTACATCTACAAAAACTGGGGGAACAACAACAAAGAAAGTTCAGAACAAGTAAAAAGAAGAAAATAATCAAGATCAGGGCAGAATTTAATGACATAGAGACTAAAAGAACAATTCAAAATATCAATAAATCCAGGAGCTAGTTTTTTGAAAATGTAAACAAAATTGACAAATCTTTAGCCAGACTCATCAAGAAAAGAAGAGAGAGGATACAAATAAGTAAAATCAGAAAAGGAAAGAGGAAAATTTACAACCGATACGGAAATATAAAGGATTGAAAGAAATTACTATGAACAACTATATACCAAGAAATTGGCCAACCTGGGTGAAATGGACAAATTTCTAGAAACATACAATCTTCCAAAACTGAATCAAGAAGAAGCAGAGAGCCTGAATAGACTGATAACAGCTAGTGAAATTGAGACAGTAATCAATAAACTCCAGGCACACAAAAGCCCTGGATTGGATGGCTTCACAGGTGAATTTTACCAAACATTTAAGGAAGAACTGATATACTTTGCAGACTATTCCAAAAAATTCAAGAAGAGGGAAGACTCCTAAACCCCTTTTACAAGGCCAGTATCATCCTAATTCCCAAAATCAGGTAAAGACACAACAAAGAAAGAAGCTATTAGCCAATATCTCTGATAAACATAGATGATAAAATCCTTAAAAAAATATTGGCAATCCAGGTTCAGAAATACATTAAAAAGATCATATGCCATGATCAATGGGATTCATCCCAGAGATGCAAAGATGGTACAGTATTTGCAAATCAATAACGTAATACACCATGTAAACAAAGCGAAGGACAAAATGCACATGATCATATCAATAGATGCAGAAAAAGCATTTGATAAAATCCAGCACTCATAAAAACACTCAGCAAAGTGGGAATGGAGGGAGCATACCTGAACATAATAAAAGCCATATACGAGAAACCTACAGCCAACATGTACTCACTCATCAGGCAAAAACTAAAAACTTCCCCCATAAGATCAGGAACAAGACGAGGGTGTCTGCTTTCACCACTCTTACTCAATATAGTACAGGAAGTTCTAGCCATAGTGATCAGACAAGAAAAGAAATAAAAGGCATCTGAACCAGGAAGGAGGAAGTAAACTGTCATTATTCACAGATGACATGATAGTGTACATAGAAAATCCTATAGACTCCACCCAAAAAATACTCAATCTAATAAGTGAATTTGGCAAAATAGTGGGATTCATAGTCAATATTCAGAAATAGATGACATTTTTGTACAACAATGAAATACCAGAAAGGCCTGTACTTGGAAAACTATAGAATGTTGAGGAAAGAAATTAAGGAAGATACAATAAGTGGAAGTGTATACTGTGGTCATGCATTGGAAGTATTAACATCATTAAAATGTTCACACTACCCAAAACAATCTATAGAGTCTGTGCAATTCCTATTAAGATACCAATGGCATATTTCACAGATCTTGAACAAATATTTCAAAAATTTTTATGGAACCAAAAAAAGACTCCTAATAGCCTCAGCTATCTTGAGAAAGAAGAAAAAAGGAGGAGGGATCACAATACCTGACATCAAACTATATTGCAAGGCCACTGTAATCAAAACAGTCTGGTACTGGCATAAAAACAGACACATAGCTCATTGGAACAGAATAGAGAAACCAGAAATAAACCCAAGTCTCAGTGATCAATTAATATTTGACAAAGGGGCCGTTAGCATACAGGGAAGACAATCTCTTCAGTAAATAGTGTTGGGAGAACTGCACTGGTACATACCAAAAAAAGAAACTAAACCACTAACTTACACCATACACTAGAATAAACTCAAAGTGGATAAAAGACTTAAATATGTCATGATATCATAAAAGTTTTAGAGGAAAATATAAGCAGGAAAATTTATGATATCCCATGTAGCAATATTTTTGCTGAAATATCTCCTAGGCCAAGGGAAACAAGGAAAAAGTAAACAAATGGGACTACATCGAACTAAGAAGCTTCTGTATGGCTAAGAAACCATCATCAAAATGAAAAGGGAACTGACCATATGGGAAAACATATTTGGCAGTGAAATATCGGGCAAGTGTTTGGTTTCCAAAATGTATAAAGAACTCATATGACTCAACATCAGGAAGATAAACAGTCCAATTAAAAAATGGACAAAGGTCCTGAATAGACATTTCTCCAAGGAGCACACGCAGATGGCCCATAGATGTATGAAAAGATGCTTAACATAACTAGCCATCAGAGATATGCAAATTAAAACTACAATGAGATATCATCTCATATCTGTCAGAATGCCCATCATTAATAAATCAACAAGTAAGTGCTGGTAAGGATGCGGAGAAAAGGGAACCCTAGCGCACTGTTGTGGGAATGCAGACTGCTGCAGTCACTGTGGAAAATATTATGGAATTTTCTTAAAAAAGTAAAAATGGAATTGCCTTTTGACCCAGTGATACCACTGCTGGAAATATACCCTAAGAACCCTGAAAATTCAAAAGAACTTAGGCACGCCTATGTTCATAGCAGTGCTGTTTACAATAGCCAAGTGCTGGAACCAGCTATGTGTTCATCAGTGAATGAGTGGATCAAAAAACTGTGGTACAGTTATACACTGGACTACTACGCAGCAGAAAGAAAGAACTCCTACCTTTTGTGACAGCATGGATGGAACTGGAGAATATTATGCTTAGTGAAATAAGCCAATTGGTGAAAGACAAATACCATGTGATATCACCTCTAAGAGGAATCTAATGAACAAAATAAACCAATGAACAAAATAGAACCACAGACATGCAAACATAGAACAGACTGAAAGTGACCAGAAGGGAGGGGGAGGGGGGATAATGGTGGAAAGAAGGTGAAGGGACTAGACAAAGAATATATGTGAATAACCCATGGGTATGGACAACAATGTGGGAATCTACTGTGGGAGCAGGGGATGTGATGGGCAGAGGATGGGAAAGGGGGAAAAATTGGGAAAACTGCAGTAGAATAACAATAAAAATGGTTAAATAATAAAAAATAGAAAAAAGAAGAATAGAGTTTGGCAACATCCATATGCTGTGTTATTGATGCAGCACCCTATAGTGAGCAGATCTACTCACTGGGGCATGTGAATGATATTTTACTGATATGTTAAGGCAGATAAACCATTGTGTCAAAACAGGAGCCATAGCACTAGGCTGACCTTTCCTTGTCTGTTTCAGTCATTAAGTGGTTCCCGTTAGGTCCTGTTATTTTCAGATTTGTAACTTATTTGCCCTGTTGACACCGTTGATGCCTTAGTAAAATTTATCATGTCATTTTTCATCCTTATTATGTTTACACATATCTTTTTAGTTGATATTCCTCCTATATCAATATCCCCTTATTTTTCTTTTTTTTTTAACATTCTTCCTCTGTTTGCCTTTTTAAAGCACAGTGATCAGTACTACATATAAATAATTGTGGTTATTCATTGTTCTTTGGGGTGACTGGGAAAGTTTTGTATCCGTGTCTAGTATTTTGAGGTTGAATTGAGGTATAGAGTCATGTTTACTTGAAATTCATCCAAAAATACATTGGCAGTACTTAGTTTACTACGTACCAAACATAAACTAAGTTTTGTTCACAACCTGCCTTAAAAGTAATCCATTGAAAATGTTAGTCTGTATACCTTCAATGCTGTCTGATTTTTGGTACACACAAGGGCATTCTTTGATAACAATGGTGTTCACAGAGCAGATTTCAGTCACTACTTTCAGCTTTGCTACCTCTTATAAAGATTTTTACATTTATTTAATGTTATCCTAGTACAGATTGACAGTTTGTTTCAGGATAGTTTTTTAATTTGATCTCAGCCACCACCTTCCTATCTTGTTTGCACCTATATAATAACCTGTATTTTATTAATGATAACAATGTTATCCTGTGGTGAGTTTACTTTTGTTATATAGTGGTATAATAAAGTTTTCCTGCTAGTAAAGTATTGGAATCAAGTTAAATTGACTTAATTAAGTTATATCTGGTTTCTGTATTAACCTAGGGCACAGGTGGCAAACACAAGGCCCGCAGACCAAATCCGGCCTTCCACCTTGTTTTTATCTGGCCAGGCACATTGTTTCTTGCCGAGCTTCTTGCCCCTGGTTAAGGAGTAGTTACATTTACACGGTTCTAAAATTACGTTTGGTCCTTTGAAGGCAACTGCAAGGCTGATGTGGCCACTGGTGAAAATGAGTTTGACACCCCTGATCTAGGGTATAGTAGTGATTGAATAAGTTATATATTTGATTTCATTTGTGATTGCATAAGTGGGCATCTTTTATTACATCTCGTGGTTGTATACTTTTATATTGTTAACAGAAGAATTATAGTTAATATAGTACTATGTGGAAGATACTGTTTTAAGTCATATATATGTTCATATATGAAATATATATCTGTTTATTTTCATGCCATATCATTATTACTATAATTGTTTATTATATGTGTATTTATATATTACTTCATATGTTCTATGTAATATGTAAATATATGTGTAAAAGAGATAATATTTATGTCTTTTATAGTTGAGGGCATTGAAAAGTATGGAAAGTTAAATAATTTGCCTAAGTCATACCGGTAATAAATGTAGTGAATTTTGTATTCAAACCCAGAACAATTTGTTTCAGTGTCTGTGCTTTTAACTACTCTACTCTACTACTCTTAGCTGCCTCCTAAGAACTAAGCTGATTGTTTTCTTTAATAATAATCTTATGATTACAGTTGTTCTATTGGGATTTTACTAGTTCCTTGCCTGAAGTTTCTGTTGTTGGTCATAGTTTTATTATGATATATGTTGGTATAAAATTTTTTCTTAGTTATTCTGTTTGGGTTTCACATTCTTCATAGGTCTGTGGTTTTTCTTTTATTAAGTCTTGAATATTTATAGCAATTATTTTTCATTGATTGTTTCTGCTCACTTTCCTGTCTCCTTTCTTCCTAAGACTCTCATCAAATACATATTAGACCTTCTCAAGAAATCACTAATCTTTTTTGTGTGTTTTCCTTTCTTCATAATACATTTTGTATTACTTATGTAGATGCATTCTACATAATTTTTTAGTTTTGTAGACATTTTTCTATCTTCCAGTGTCCAAATTTTCTCTTCTTTTGTGTTAATCTGATGGCAAATTGAGTTTTAAATTTTGGTTATAGATTTGTTTTTAAAATTTCTTGAAGTTCTCTTGATTTTGTTTAAATTTTCTTACTTTGTCATACTTTTCTGTTGGATGTTGTTCTAATTTCCTGTTACCCTTTTATAGTTTGCTGTTTCATACAGATATTTTAACACATTTATTATTTATTTCTTGTATCTTTAATCTGTTTTGCTTCTGTTTATGTTGCCTCTGCATATGTGTATCTATATGTCAAACTCAAAAACATTATGTTGAATGAGAAAAGCCAGACATGTACATATAAAACATATATTGTATAATGTCATTTATATGAAATGCAAAACAGACAAAAGTAATTAAAGGTGATATAAATCAAAAAGTGATTACCTCTGAGGGAAGGATGATAAAAGTGTTCTAAAGGTTTTTGAGGTGATAGTTGTGGGGTATATACATTTAACAATGTTCTGGGACCTAATGCTTATGAACTGTTTTTATATCCCAACTAAAATTTTTAAAAAAATATATTGTTACTGTTGAAATGTTCATTATCTTTGTGTTTCTTCTTTTTTGCTTTTCTATGACTTCACTGTAACTTAGAACTTTTACATAATAAATACACAGTTCAGAGAAACTGGGAACGAGAGAAAGAGTAAGAGTCACCACTTCCCTAGTCGTGAATGTTCGGAGTAGATTTTTCTTGCAGGGTCAGAGTCAAACACAAAAATTTCCCTAATGCTTGACCTAATAGCCACTTAAGCTTGTGTATGTTTATGACATTAACTTATTTTACATTGAAATAAATGTACAGTTGATCTAACCTTAGAGAGTCAAAGATGCCTAGTAAAATATATTATGTAAGAGCTGACACCTAGCTTTATGACATTTGGAATTGGGGCCTAGTGGTCTTTTAATAACTTGCTGTTGTTTGTTTTTTAATCAGGAGCCCATGAAATCCAGAGCACCGCAGCTGCATTTGGAATATAGATTCTATAAACAGTTAGGATCTGGAGGTAAGGTCTTACATTAACTTTTAAATTTGTAACAAAATGGATTGTCGGAATTCTTGGTTTCAAAGAACAGTATTTAAATTTAGTTAAAGTGAATCACTTCTTAAGGCTGTACTTACTAGATGTTTTCTTACTTGAGTCTTAATGTTCCCTTTTTATTTCAAATAGGACATTTTGGAGCTTTTTGTGTTGGTACTAATACGAGTAGAGAATTTGTTGAAAAATTTTAATTTGAGAATGTAAGATGCTTTTGGCTTCCATATTTTTAGCCTTTTTAGGATATATAGTTATTAAAATGACTTACAAAATTGTTAGAATGCTGAAAAAATGGTCCCATAAAGGATATACATATCATAATCCCTGGAACCTGTAAATGTCACCTTATAGTAAAGTCTTTGCAGGTTTATTAGTAAGTTAAGGATCTTGAGATGGGAGATTATTCTGGATTATCTGGGTGGCCCCTAGATACAGGGTCCAGTGGAAGTAAGGCTTGCTTGAGTGTGGTTGGTAGGGTACGTGAATGTCTAGCGCAAGATAGACAGCGATTTGAACATTTCACCTAAAAAATCATATGGCGTGCTTGAGTGTGATATTGCCACAGAATTACGTGCTTATGATTTTGTAATAAAAAAGGGGCGTTATTTGTGCCAGACCCTGTATAATCACAAATGACCTTGTGAGAGAGGCAAAGGGACATTTTACATACACAGAAGAGAAGAAGGCAAAGTAGCTGAGGATGCAGAGATTGGAGTGAAGTACCCATAAGCCAAGGAATGCTGGCAGCCACTGACTGTAAGAAAATTCTAGATCTGCTTTTAGAAACTCCAGAGGGAGTGTTATGCTGCCCTCACCTTGATTCAACCTAGTAAAACTGATTTTAGATTTCTAGCCTCCAAAACTGTGAGAAAATAAATTTTTGTCGCTCTGAGCCACAAGTATATGGTAGTTACAGTGCTATAGGAAACTAATACAGGTATATTTTATATAAACTGGTAAATCTAAGTAAGATGGATATTTTGTGCCATTGGAAAAAACGAATGAGAAAATGCCTGTTTTATGTTGCATTTCCTTTATGTTAAAATTTCTCACAGCACTACTTTTTCTGTTCACTCCTATTCTACTAACTGTAATGACTTCATACGTACAGTTTCCTACTAAGCAGGGATATTTTGTTAACTGAGATTTAATAAAATAGAATTTTTTTCCTGTATCTTTTTGAAGTTCATGTTTACATTCTGGTTGGTAGACTTTCCATGTCTTAATACATTATCAATTTTGCATTCTTTTTTTTTTGTAAGAGTATACTTTCCAAATGAGTAGTCAGTGTGGGGCCAATGAGTCAGCTTTTATATATTAATGTTTTTATGATTATAAACTTCTTATAATGCAGATAGACCTTCAGGAGTTATCAGAATTATCACTGACAACAGTTAAAGGATAGGGGAAGGAGACCTGGGGTGGTAAACACACAAGACAATACACAGATGATGTATTGTAGAATTGTACACCTGAAACCTATATAATTTTATTAACCAATGTCACCCCAATAAATTCAATAAAACATAAAATTAAAAAAAGGATAAGGGGATAAGACTAATATGTCTAAACATACATATTAGGACTAGGAAGTGACAGAGAGCCCTAAAAAGCTAGGGGAAAAAATGTTTATTGGCTTACGTACTAGAAATCTAGGGAAAGGACCTGTGTATAAGACATTGTTGTCATCAGGACAGTCTTAAATTTGTCTTTGTGCTCTGTTGTTTTTGTTGCGTGTGTGTGTGTGTGAAAGCTTCATTCTCTGATGAGCCCTTCTTATGAGACGGCAGAGGTGGTTACCAATTGCTTAGCAATGATAAAAGCACTTCTTTACTAAAAAATCCAGCAAAAATTCTAGGGACTGAATATTACTGTCTTATTTTGTGTACCTTTCCTTTCCTTTTTTTTTTTTTTAAATTGTTGTTCAGTTACGGTTGTCTCCATTTTACTGCCACCACTTTCCCCTGCCCCACCCACCCTCAACTCTTACCCTCAGTCCTTCTCTCCCCCCTACCTCCATTGTCTTTGTCCATGGATCCTTTATACATATTCCTTGACGACCCTTCCCCTTCTTTCCCCCGTTATCGCTCTCCCTCCTCCCCTCTGGTTACTCTCAGTTTGTTCTTTATTTCAGTGAGTCTCTAGTTATATGGTCTGCTTGTTTATTTTGTTGATTAGGTTCCACTTATAGGTAAGATCATATGGTATTTGTCTTTCACTGATTGGTTTATTTCACTTACCATATAGAGAGAGGGCAAGGGAGAGAGAAAGACGGAGAGAAAAATCAGTGTGTGGTTGCCTCTCACACGTCCCCAGCTGGGGACCTGGCCTGTAACCGCTAGGTATGTTTCCTGATGGAAAATCATACCAGCGACCCTTTGGTTCACAGGCTGGTGCTCAATCCACTGAGCCACACCAGCCAGGGCTGTACCATAGGTTTTTGATCTACTCATTTACTGATGGGCACTTAGGTTGCTTCCAGCACTTGGCAATTGTAAATTGTCCGAATTTAGATCTTGTGCTTATCTCAAGAGCTACTTGTAACTCAGGGACTGAGAATGGGGAGAGGTAGTAGCCTAATGGGAAATTGAGGTGTTATCAAAAAAGGAAGATTGGATGCTGAGAAGTAATGACAACAGTGCTATCTACTTAAGTAGTAAAACTACCATTTGGAAATATAGGAATGAATATTTTAATTGGATAAGAATGAATAAATCAATTTAGAACTTAGGGAGTCATTGAGTTGAATTCCAAAGGTGCACTTTTATAATTATATTCTTTGCCTTTTTATCTTTACAAGTTATGTCAGAGATAGTAATAAAAATTAAACATATATCTTTTACTACTTGAATGCCATAGGGCTGCAGTGTTACACAAAACTCCAGGGACCACCATTTACAGGGTAGTCTGTATATACAAGGGTGCTCTCCTGTGCTCCATGGCATAGCATTCACGGAAATTGGAATACAAGTGGTATTGCCTGAAGGTGTGCATTGTGGTGACTCTGAAACACTGACAAGTGTGGATATCATTGAGTGTTTCATATAAATCATGTGAATGTTAGTTACTTGTTCGTGTTATCAATAATGAATTTTTAAAACATTTTTGAATACCCATATGAGCTTTGTGGAAAAACAAGAGAGTTTAATTGTTTGGGGAAGGACTTCTAACTTTAAAATAATTTGACTTTGGAATTGATATTTGAAAGGATTATATTTTCAGACTACTCTTAATCATAAATGGTCCATTCAAGATAATTTAACCTACAATTCTCTTACTGTATTTTAAGTGTCATTTCAGTAGTGACTTTCTTGTTAGTGTTCTCTTTAAAAATAGATATATTTAATCAATATCCAGAATATATAAAGAATTTCTAAAACTCAACAGTAAAAATACAAACAATCCAATTCAAATATGGGCAAAGGAGTTGAACAAACATTGCTCCAAAGAGGATATACAGTGATCAATAAGCACAAGAAAAGATGCTCAATCTCACTAATCATTTGGAAAATGTAAATCAAAACCACAAAAACATACCACTTCATATCCATTAAGATTACTGTTATCAAACAAACAAAAAGCAAACCAGAAACCAGTTAACAGATGTTGGTGTGAATGTACAAAAATTGGAATCTTTGTGCATTGCTGGTGGGAATGTAAAATGACGCAGCTGCTGTGGAAAACAGTGTAACTCTCCCTCAAAAAATTAAACATAGAATTATTATTTGATTCAGAGTTTCACTTCGGGTCATATGCACAAAATAATTGAAAGCATGACCTAAAACAGATATTTGAACATCCATGTTCATAGCTGCATTATTTGCAATAGCCAAAAGGTCAAAACAAACCAAGTATATGGATGAATGGATAAACAAAATGTGGTATATATGCAATGGAGTATTATTCAGCCTTATAAAAGGAAGGACATTCTGATATATAGTAAAATATAGATGAATCTTGAGGACATTATGCTAAATGAAATAAGCTAGTCACAAAAGGACAGTCTGTGATTCCCCTTATTTCAGGTACCCCAAATAGTCAGATCCATAGAGATATAAGAAGGGTGGTGTTTACCAGAAACTGAGGGGAGAGGAGAATAGAAAATAATTGTTTAATGGGATGGGTAGTAGTGATGGTTGCACAACAATGTGAATATACCTAATACTACTGAGCTGTACACTTAAAAATGGTTAAAATGATAATTTTATATAATGTATATTTTACCACAATGAAAACAAATTAAAAATAGAATTATATTCAGTTATTTAATGAGATATTTTTGAAAATATACACAGTTCATCTAGTTCTACCTGTGTGGTTTTGGTCCTCCTGTAAGTCCACATGTCTCTTTTTCTTTAACTTCACTGGCAATATTCCTCTTTTCTCTCTTATTTTTTCACTGAAACTGTTATATGCTTACAGTTGGGATTTTACAACTTTCCTGAAGTGTGAATATGAGGGTCTGGCTCTTTATATTTCTTAGCTTTCCAGAGGATTGGAATATTGTTTTATACCTTTATCACTTTCTGGGATAGCAAAAATTTACTGTATTGAATAATCTTGTTTTGTCACATCCACTCAGCATTTATTGAGTAAAATGAAGATGTAGATTTGAGAGTCATCAGCACATAGGTAGTTTTTCAAGCTAAGGGAATGGATGTGATCTCCTGGGGGATATACAGAATGTAACAAGAGAAGGGGAACAGGCAGAACTATGCTGACCACTGCATTGGGTAGGAATGAATTTGACTGTCAGTAATAAAAATCATGACAGCAGTAACTTAAACAAGTGAAGGGATATTATGTGAGGAAAAATAAACAAGGAGTTCTGAGGTGAACAATATAAGGTTCAGCTAGCTACTCAAATGTAAGGAATCAGGCTCTAACTTCCTGCTCCTATTTTTAGTATGTGGCTTTCGTATTTATGGTCTTGGGTATTTTGTACCGGGGGAAGGAGGAAAGGATGAAATTACAATCTGTATAAAGACAATGTTCAATTCTTTATCTCGTCTCCATTCTTAAAATCTAGTCAAACATCTATATCTCTACTGGAATCAGAGATTCTAATATACCTAGAATTATTCTCCCTATCTTCTTTTCCCCTTCTCCAGTGATTTTTCTCTCTTCCAAAAGACCTGTTTTCCCTTCTGGATTATCTCAGTCCATTAGTGGCACAACCCTTAAAGCTGAAAATGTTAGTCACCTTTGATTTTGGAGAAATAGAAAATTCAGTTCTGTCTCTTCTCTAAGTCTCCTTGTCACTTTTCTTTGAATTTGGCCTTCTGTTGTGCATGTCATCTCTTTCTTACCTTTGATTCTTCATTGAGGGTTATTATTTAGCATAAAGTCCAAATTTCTTTCTTTTTTTACTGACTCACTTTTTAGTTGCATTAAACTTACTATTCCTTGAACAGATCTTATTATTTTCATGTGTGTATTATTTTTAGAATGTCTTCCTTAATTAATTCCTTCTTTCTTCAGGCCCCAGCTAAATGTCACCCTGTTTGCATTGCATTTCATGACATCTGTTTGTTTCTCTCCAGAAAAGCTTCTTTGATCTGAAATTATTTTGAATATATCTTTATTTTGTCTTACCATATCATAGTGTTACTATTTGCTATTTGCCTATGTTTGTCTCCAGAATTGACGAAAACTTTTTAACTTCTGTCATTGTATGTTTAAAGTTTGATTTTAATACTTCACAAAATTGTTATTAAATTTTGAGTTTCTGTCTGACAACGAAGCACAGTCATACAATTTCAAAAAATGTTACTTAATTAATTTTATTTTTATTATCCTGCAAGTAGGTACATTTAATTTCCCATTTTAGAGATGTAGAAATAGAAGGAAAAAATAAGTTATATATATTTTTAATAGTTTACTTTTTATTGTATTTGTTTCATTAGGATTTATCCCTGTTATACCCTCTTTTACCGCCAAGTAATGTTTTTTAAATTAATGGAAATGGTAGAGCAAAGAGATAGGCAAATGGTTAATTAGCTGAACTATACAATTCAATCATCTAAAAATTATCATCTTCCAGAGTAGGATTGGTTTTAATTATTAGAATTAATTGAGTTTTTGTGTACTTGAAAAAAATCTAGTTGAATTGTTGATACTTTATGAAAATGCTTGGAACATATTTTGAAATTTATGGGGCAATTTTCTTTGAAGATCTGTGATTCTGAGTAATGCTTCTCCATGTTAAATTATTTCCTTGACATTCGATGGTTATAAATAGGTGATACTGGGGGGAACTTTGCAATTATTTCTTGGAATTTCTTTATCAAGCTGATATCTTTATCACAGAAAGTAAAATAACTACTTTTTGTATCATAAATTGTTACTTTTCAAAGGAAGTAAAATAATCTTTTCTGTCATAAATTACTGTTCATAGCAAATCTCTAACTATAGAAGTGATATTAAATATACTTTTTGAGACCATGCATATGTTAAAGCATTGTTTCTGAAATAAGTGGCTTGACTTTTTTATGTTCTCTGAATTATGATGTTCTAAATAATATGTAATTTGATAATAGCAGCAGTGGCTGTTTCTAAAATTATACCTCTGTACAGTATTGCCTTCTAAGAGCTGTTAAAAAAGCTTCTCTTCCTTATACCAATTCCTCTGCCTTCTTGGTTCATGCTTTGTTAAAAGGGCAAGATTTATGTGTTCCCTGTGTGTTTTGCTCCGGTTTGTAGATACCTTTATTTTCACATTCTTTTCAATATTATTTAGCTCTGTCTGTTAACTAAATTAGTGTTGGTAATTCCACAATGGATGGAAATTTTATCATACTACTCACTGTTGAGAAAAGTTGTGTGTAATAGTATTAGCCTTTTAAACATGGGTGTACACTTTCAGTAATATCTAAAATTCCCTTTATTCACTGAGTTGCCAGATTAGGTTTTTCTCTGATCATGTTCAAGAAATTCTGCTCTTTTTATGTACAAGTATCTGTTTGAGAAAACTGAAAGAAAATATTTTAAAAATCATGAAACTTAAGTGAGTAAACTAATTAGAATATTATCTACTGTATTTTGGTATCGACAAAAATAATGAAGAATACTGTGCGGTGGGTGGTTAGTGTAGACTTAATCTTAGCCTAGATAACCAACAGTTTGTGTAGCAGATTCTTAGATTCACTTTTCTGTCTTAGCTTAATTGCTTTTGGGAGACATCTTAAATATATGTAGCACTTTTAATTCTTTATAGAGGACTCGTCTGTATGAGAATTTCTGTGAGTTATGCATTGCTGGATTTGTACTAATTTATATGTGCACTGGTACTAGTAGATGGAAGTATACAAAGTTTTTCTGTGAAAGTTATAGTTTATGGAGAATATGTACATTTAAGGAATGCTGTAGTATGTATTCTTTAAATAGATTCATTTGTTTATATGGGGTAGCTGTTAGGATAGTTGTGTGTTATGTGGTAATTACAGTATTTTTAGTGATTAATCACATGAGAATCACAAACAAAAAGAAACCTTACTTTTTGAATAAGCTATGACTGAATGTAGAGGAAAGATTTAATTTCCTAAAAATACAGCATCATTTTTGTAATATCCTATTTAATAGCAAAAAGATAGAAAGCAAAAAGCTATGAAAAACAGCATGTTGATTTTATATTTCATTTTTTTAAATTTAAATATAAAGTTGCACATTGGGAGAGGAAAATTTTGTAAGCTTGAAGCTTAGTGGTGAAAATGATAGAATCATTGTTTTCTTAATTATTTAGACCCCACGGGGAAAACTGAATAATGAATGATATAATGTAATATAATATTCACATGATATTAATTGAATATTCATTGTAATAGAGATTAACTACTCATAATATTATTTTTTAATATTCTTTAAAATTTGGAATAATTTTTAAATTTATTAATAGGATTATTACAGAAAGGACTTGCTTCTTTTTTTTACAGTGGGGTGGCTCTATGCTTTTTATTTGGGGTTAACTGCTTTTACTACTAAATGTGGGTGCTGTGGTATTTTAATGGAATAACTGTTACCAACTCTAGAACTCATTTTACCTGTTTATATCAGAGCTTACTATTCAGCTAGGACAACAATTCTCAAATTTTTGCTCTTGGGGTCCTTTTATACTCAAAATTTTTTGAGGATCCCAGAGAGCTTTTTTTTGTTGTAGGTTATAGCTGTTGATAGTTACCACTTGAGAAATTAAAATAGAAGTGTAGAAATATTGCTACATTTATTTAAAGGTAACAATAATATTTTAAAATCACATCTAACTATATATTCCAAATTAAAAAAAAGTGTGAGGAAAGTGGCATTGTTTTACATACTGTGGTCATCTTTTTAATGTCTGACTTAGTAGAAAACAGCTGGATTCTCATATCTTTTTTTTTGCATCCAGTCCATTACCAAATTATGTCATGTAGCCTCTGGAAAACGTGACTATTCACTTGTGCAAGAACAGAGTAAAAAACATCTTGGTGTTAGTATAAAACTAATTTGATGTCACTGACCTCCCGAAAAGGCCTCACAAACTGTCTGCCCCTGTCCTCAAGTATCTCTAAACCATATGCTGAGAACTGCTGAACTAGGAGTATAAGCCATTTGTGCTAAAGGTTAAGAATGCCTTAAAGTAAAACTGCCTTGGGAAAGAACATAGTCTATGTGATAATTCTGTACTTTGTACTTGTAATCAAATTTTAGGTTTTCTTAACTATATCTGTACAATTTAAATTTCCCAAGAGGGATATTAATTCCTTTGTTCTAATATCTCCTACATGAATACTACTTAACATGAAAATGGAAAGAAACATGATATTATTTCTTTAAAGATATGCTTAACTCTTGCCTACATATAAGGAACTGAAGTATTTCAATACCTGGCACAAAGTACTAAGCACTCTTCAAGAATGTTAGACCTCCTAATGTTGTTTTGTGACTTAAATTAATTAATGTTGTTTGGTCACTTGAATGCTGAAATATAAAATGAAATGTCTAGTAAAATTAATTTGGGTGGGACAAGTGTAAGATTATATTTTCCAGTAATATGTGAATTTTGTATTCTGGCCCATCCTTAAGCTTTGCTTGGGGGAAAATTATACTTGTCCTGAAAATTAGGCCAGTGTGGCTTAGATGGTTGGAACATCATCCTGTGGACTGAAAGATTGTGGGTTTGATTCCCGGTGGGGGCATATGCCTGGGTTGTGGGTTCAGTCCCTGGTTAGGGCATGTCCAAGAGGCAGCCAGTTGATATTTCTGTTTCACATTGGTTTCTCTCCTTCTTCCTCTCTTCCTCTCTCTCCAAAAATCAATGCTTTGTGGAAAACATTCACTTTTTTTACCTTCAGGTTTGATGATACCTGTAAGTTTTTCTTAGATGCCCTTTACCAAGCTGAGGAAGTTACCTTCTGTTCCAAATTTGCTGAGAGCTATGATAGATGCTTTTCAGCATCTATTAAGATGATCTTATGTTTTTTAACATTTATCCTGTTATTATGGTGAAGTACAGTTGGTGGATTTCTGAGTGGTAACCTAAACATGGATTCCTGGGTTAAATCATTCTTTATCTTGGCATCTTGTTTATGCTTAATCTGTAATGTCCAACTTGGTCCTGAACAGATACAGTAGAAGTTCAAAAAGCATTCATTAAATTAATGAAGACACTGAAATTTCTTAAGTGGTTTTCCATTTTTGAAAACATTTGAAAAAAATTAGTCATTTAATAAACCAAAATATATTGCTACCTTATTCAGTGATCATTTCACAATAACTTCAACTATTAGAAATATAAATGGTGACTCGGAAGTAGAAAAGCTCTTTGAGCCCTGGCTGGTGTAGCTTAGTGGATTGAGTGCGGGCTGGGAACCAAAGGGTCCCGGTTCGATTCCCAGTCAGGGCACATGCCTGGGTTGCAGGCCAGGTCCCCAGCGAGGGCCATGTGAGGAGCAACCATACATTGCTGTTTCTCTCCCTCTCTGTCTCCCTCCCTTCCCTTCTCTCTAAAAATAAATAAATAAAATCTTTAAAAAAAAAAAAAAAGAAAAGCTCTTTGACAGTCCTTCCATTGAAGCACTTCAGAACCTGTTAATTTTTACATTCTCTGTATAGTTCTAACATACTTGATGATCTGGTTCCCTTGTAACCAGATCTGAAGCAACATACTAAAGAGTGGAAAGAGTTATTAGAGATTGGTAAATTAAGAGCCTAAAATTAAAAACTCCCATGGTATAGAGGGGAAAAAGTCATTGTAGAAATGATTTTAAAAGCTTAGTAGCTGAGGACTATTGATAAGTTCTAATTGCTGCTCTAGGCTCTTTATATAGCTTAGTAAAAGCAGTATTTCAAAGTTCAAGTAAACTTTAGTGAGCCTCTCATCTACTTTTACACATGTGAGTAGTAGATCTGACACACACATGATAAGAGTAGCCCTTTGTATGAGTGGCTCACACTAAGATAGTGATTCCCAGTGGCAAGAGGAAATGTGTGTGTGTATGTGTGTGAGAGAGAGATATAGGGGTGCTAACACATATACACATGGAGGTATATGACAATCTCTTTTTCTGGGGAGGAGACCATGTATGCAGGTTGAACTTGTCCCTATCCCCTTCTTTTGTTGTGATTATATTATCTTACCTCCTTATCTTCAGATACTCTGCTGCCTTGCTCATATTCAGATTTTGAAAACTGGTCACCAAACTAGTAATACTATAGATAAGCCAATGGAAGCCTATTTGAGAGGTTGAATGGTTAATATTAGGACAAACTAAGAACCTAATTGTACTTGCTTCTAGTTTAATGTTTTCTGTCCTCCCCCTGCAATAAATAATATTCAAAATGATAACAAGAATAAACTTATTTCCCAAATTCTTTATTTTAAAAAGAATGGGAAGGTTTTATTTGAAAATTGTTTCCCTTCTAAAAACAAACAATTCACTTGTAGATTATATAAACTTGTTTGTTGGGAGTCTTTTAGTTTTGAAAATAAAATACAGATGATAATGAATTATTTAGTAATTAGTGGCATAGAACAGCAGACTTTATTATCTCCCAGTTTCCATGGGTCAGGAGTCCAGGCAAAGCAGGGCCCTCTGTTGAGGGTCTTGCCAAGCTGAAATCAAGGTGTAAGCCCAGACTGCAGTCTTACCTGAGGCTCAGTTCTCTTCCAGGCTCACTGGTTATTCCTAGAATTCAGTTTTTCATGGCTATGGGACCAAGTTCTTCAGTTCCTAGAGTCTGCCAACTATTCCCTAGCATGTGACTTTCTCTACAGCATGGTAGTTTGCTTATTTAAAGCCAATAGGAAAGCTTTTCTGCTTTGAATCTGATCTCTGACTTCTAGCCCCTGTTTTTAAAGGACTTACCTGATGAGGTCAGGCCCACCAGAATACTCTCAGTTTTGATTAAAGTCCACTGATAGAGATATTCTATCACCTCTGTTATATAACATAACCCAATCACAAGTGAAATATGGGGATTTTGTGCATGCTTGGCAGGAGGAGATTATATGGGATGTATACACCAGAGGATGGGGATCTTGGAAGCCAATTATAGCATTATGCCTACCATAGGGATATTAAAGAGAACAGTAACTCTTTTGTTAAGTAAAAATCAAATCTTTCTGATGTGCCAAGCATTTCTCTAGGTCATGGAAATATAAGGCTAACATGCCTCGTTCCTGTCTATGATGAGAAACCAACAATGAAGCACTGTTTGTAATATGGCTCAGTCACGTAGCTGCAATAGAGGTGCAGCCAGGCTACACTGTTCAGTAGGAGAAGGCTAGGTCTGCGGAAGTTTATTATATGTATAGGAAATGTAACACTGCAACTGCAGTTCTTGAAACTACAAAACTTTTAAAAATTGTTTATTGAATTTCTAGGAAATAAAGTTTAATGTTGAAGATGAGGAAATCATTAAAATCCTTTTTTCTCTTTTCCCTCAGACGGTATACCTCAAGTTTACTATTTTGGCCCTTGTGGTAAATACAACGCTATGGTGCTGGAACTGCTGGGACCTAGTTTGGAAGATTTGTTTGATTTGTGTGACCGAACATTTTCTCTTAAAACAGTTCTAATGATAGCTATCCAACTGGTAAGTAAAGCAGGATGATTTGAAATTGTTTCAACAGTCATGTGGCTCCTTGGTCACATATTTATATTAAAAGTTTCAAGTTTTGTTACATTATCTTACAGAGCATTCAACCTAAAAATGTTTCTTTAAATATTATTGACTTTTTAGGATGCATATAACTTAAAATAACTGAATCAGGTGTATTTTATTTATATGAAAGAATTAATGTCTTATTGCTTTCATATCAGAATGCTAGCACAGTTTGAGAATGAACTTGTTTCCAGCACTTTTCATTTAGAAGATGAATACTTGAGAAAAGAGAACTTTCAGTTACATGGATTCTAAATCTTGGTAATAAGTCCTAATGGCTGAGAAGAGAGGAAACAAACTAACGATGGAAATTTCTAAATTATTTAAATTTCAGGGAACAACGTAGAGGATGATTTTAAGGCAGTTTTGAAATAAATGTCAATAGCAGTATGCTGCAGAAGCCTTAAAATTGTTTTTATTCATTGACTTATTCTAATTCTATAAATTTATTTATCTTGTTGGAAGTATTCATATATATTTAAAGCTTTCTGTGCATGAATATTGATTATAAAGTGGAAAATAACCCACATGTACAGAAATAACAGGATTAGTTGAATAAGTTAATAGCCATAAAATTGTAAAACTTAAAGTAATACATATTTTTAATACAAAGTATGTATTAAAAGAAAGTTTCATGATCTGTAAAATGCTCATAATATATCATTAATTACAAGTGTAGGTCATAGAATATTGTATATAATCCAAAACTTGTAAAAAAGCTAAAATGGCCTGAGTGACTGTGTCCATTGCATTGTCAACCATGATTATCACTAAATGATGCAATTTTTATTTTCTTATTTGTAATTTTCTATTTTGTGACAGTTTGTATAGTGAACATTATTGGAGAATGTGTAAAATAATAAAAATATACTGCATCATTAGAGTTATATTTGAAAATTTTCTACTTTCAAGATATTTTAAAATGTTTCATATCTCAGGGAAAAATAAAACAAGTTACAAAAAGAAAAAAAATATACTGAAGGGTGCTCTGTTAATTGTTTTTATTTAACAGTCTTTAAGTTTTTAAAATATAAAAGTAAAAGTTGCTTGATGATAGAAGTGATGAAGAAGGATAAATTGAAACTTGGAGAATATGTCTGTTTATACTTTGAATTCAAGATTTAGTAATGATAGAACTTTCAGACTTTATAATGTAGCATCATCTGAAAGTGTTGATTGGAGCAGACTTACTGATATGAAAGGAATTCATAAAATTCAAACACTGTCATTTGTAAGTGACCTTAATAGTAAAAGCAGGTATTTTTAATCATAATCAGACATATATTTGAGAAACTATTTATTGATGTCATGTTACTTTTAAAGGGTTGAAACAATTTCTGATTTTTTTCTTTATGTTGTTTTTATTGTCAAAGTTATGTTGCATATGTCATGCTTTTTTATGCTAGTCAAAGCCTCAAATCAAGTTTATTTTTTTTTTCTTTTTGAATCAAGATTTCTCGCATGGAATATGTTCATTCAAAGAACTTGATATACAGAGATGTAAAACCTGAGAACTTCTTAATAGGACGACCAGGAAATAAAACCCAGCAAGTTATTCATATTATAGATTTTGGTTTGGCAAAGGAATATATTGATCCAGAGACAAAGAAACACATACCATACAGAGAACACAAGAGCCTTACAGGAACAGCTAGATATATGAGCATAAATACACATTTAGGAAAAGGTATGTGTACCTTTTGTTTTAATTCAGTAACTATGCTAACAATGTGAGTTTTTATTTGTTATTATGGTTCAGTTTTTGTAGGTTACAATTGCTTTTGTTACCATTTATGTTTATCACACCTAGCTAGAGTTTATTTATATTTAATAAAACATTTTAAAAATAAGTTGCTCTAGGCCCGGCTGGTGTAGCTCAGTGGATTGAGCGCGGGCTGGGAACCAAAGGGTCCTGGTTCGATTCCCAGTCGGGGCACATGCCTGGGTTGCAGGCCAGGTCCCCAGTGAGGGCCATGTGAGGAGCAACCGTACATTGCTGTTTCTCTCCCTCTCTGTCTCCCTCCCTCCCCCTCTCTCTAAAAATAAATAAATAAAATCTTAAAAAAATATAAGTTGCTCTAGAGTAAATGAATATCAAGCTAGATGAATATCAGGATAGATATCCTTGCATTCACTATATCTTTTTTAATATAACTTGAAGCGTTCAACTTTGACACAGTTAGAGTGATTGATTATTTCTGTTAAAGGATATGAAAGAATACTTAATTCTAATTGAATTTAGTGTGTGTGTAGGTTTTTGACTGAGACTGTAGTTCTTTGATACAGTTAGCCAGAGAGATAGCAAACTGCCTAATATATTTAATGCTAAGAGAATGTACCTTAGTGGTACTGTTTGCTATGTACTAACTATGTGATTTTGGTTTCCATTTTGTAAAAAGGATAAAATAATATCAACTTCAAGGGTTTCTTACAGCTTTTTTTTCTGGTCCAGGACCAAACATTTTATTTATTTGTCATATGTCTTTAGTTTCATTTTTTCTGGAACATTTTCTCACCTTTCTTTATGGTTCATGACTTTAATATTTTTATGGAGTACAGCCTGTTTTGAAGAATACCCTCAATTTACGTCTGTCTGGTATTTTTTCATGATTATCTTTAGGTATGCATTTTAGCACAAATATCATAAAAGTGATATGTACTCAGAGCATCAAGTCAGGAGGTACATGATGTCACTTGGTTCCAAGTAGCTTTGATGATTTGTTTGGGGTAGTGTCTGGTAAATTTCTCCACTTAAAATTTCTTATTTTCCTTTTGTAATTAAAAAGCGGTTTGTAAATAGATTTTGAGATTATATAGATATGTTGTTCCACATCAAATTTTTACCCAATAAATTTAGCATCCATTGATGATTTTCTAATTCTATCCATTATGTAGTTAGTTGGTATTCTAATGTAAGCAAAAGCTTTCCCTTCTTCCATTTGCTGACTTATATCAGTATGTACTCATGGATTCTTATCTTACTGAATATAAGTATCCAGCCATATAATATGAAAAATAGAGACATTTACTAAAGAAGATACAAGATAAAAGAAGCATTGTTCATAGGACAGTGATGCCTCAGTCTCCTTCTGTCCCCTTGGGACCTCACACAGTTCTCCTAGTTACCATCAGCTACCCCCCCATTGTATTTTCCTGAATCTCATCAGTGGTCTGAAATCTCTTCCCTTTCAAAGGTGATTTAAGTTTTGAGAAAAGCCGGAAGTCACAGGGTGCCAGTTCTGATCTGTAGGGGGTGCTGAGTCACCTGGGTGATTTGATATTTCACCAAAAAGCTGTGCATGAGATGTGATGAATGAGTGGGCGTGCCGTTGTGATGAAGCTATCTATCACCAGTTGCCTATAGCTGCTACCTTTTGATCATCTGAATAGTTCCCATGGAGGAATGTTAAAGCTTTATGAAAAATTTGATGCAAATTTGTTGCTCTCCTTGCTCAGTTGTTTTGAATGTGGTGGCCACTTAATACACATGCTCATTCAACAGGATTTATCACCCCCACTGACTAGTACGGTGAAGTCATCATTGTTCACACATTCATATTGCAGTCCACTCTCCTTGGCTGCCAGGTTGCATTGATGTCACTCAAACTGTTCTCGTTATGTTAACAATGGCTGGACTTTTTATGGACAGTCCTCTTATTTCCTACTTCTGCTGCAGAAAGGGCCTAGAAGCAATAATGTTACAGTAGGATTAAGCATACCTAGTGCCCAAATCTTGGTTTTTGTGTACCATTATCCAATAAAAGAACCAGGGTTATTGGAGAAATGCCTGTTTTGGGGCTAGAGCAGAAAAAGTACAAGATGAACGTGGAACAACTTGTTGCACCAGAAAGTAAAATAGTTCTCATGAGAACTAAATCATCAGAAAATGCCAAAGTACAGAGGACCCAACTTGATGGAACAACCAGTGGCCAAATCTGGCACAATTTGAGCATCAAATTAAATAATGATAGTAATACACTATAATATATTCAGTAAGATAGCCCTGGCTGGGAAACTAAGTTGGTTAGAGCGTCATCCTGATATGACAAGGTTGCAGGCCGTGGTCAGGACACATACAAGAATTAACAAATTCTTAATAAATAAGTGGAAAAACAAATCTCTCAATTTCTCTCTCTATCGCTCTATCTTCTTTCCTCCCCCTCTTCCATGCACACTGTTTCTGTACAATCAATAAATAAAATGCTTTTACAGTCCAGCAATTGTTAATATAATGAGAACAATTTCTGAGAACTGACTAACGAGAACATTGTATTAGTCAGTGGGGGTGGTAGATGCTGTTGAGTAAGCATGTGTACTGTGTGGCTGTCACATTCAAAATGACTGAGTGAGTAGATTAACGAATCTGCATCAAATTTTGCATTAAGCTTGAACATTCCTCCACAGAAGCTACTCGGTTGATTCAGAGAGCTTCCTCATGACAACATGCCTGCTCATGCATCACGTGTCGTGCAGAGCTTTTTGGCAAAACATCAAATCACCCCGGTGACTCAGCCTTCCTAGAGCCCAGAAATGGCACGCTGTGACTTACGACTTTTCTCAAAACTAAAATTACCTTTGAAAGGGAAGAGACTTCAGACTGTCAGTGAAATTCAGGAAAATATGATGGGGCAGCTGATGACGATTGGGAGAACTGTGTGAGTTCCCAAGGTGCCTATGTTGAAGGTCCCTGAGGTGTCATTGTCCTATGTACAGTATTTCTTGTATCTTGTATCTTCTTCAGTAAATGTATCTATTTTTCATAGTACATGGCTGGATACCTTCTGGAAAGACCTCATATGTGTATGTGAATTTACACATACATACTCATTTGTGTGTTTGTGCACATATATCCACAGACAGATATACATATACATGTGTATGCATATATATTAATATCTATCTATTACAAACCATGTGTTTTTACTTATAGTTCTAATTTCAATCTAACGCCACAAAGTAGTATCTCCTCCTTTCCATATTTGTAATTTCCTTCCCTTTTTTGTATTTATATCTTAGTTTGTCAACAGTGAGAAATCTGGCTGCCACTACTCTACTTACTCATTTTTAGAAGTCTACGATACTAAGAATGTGGTTCCAGAATTAGTAACTGATAACATTTAGTAAAGCAAGCTTACTGGATTTGCAACATTTGTAATTCTTATTTTAATTGAGGACTTCTTTTTAAATTGAAGTAAAATTTACATTGAATAAAATATCACATTTGCATGTACAATTTGTGGGAATTGACAGATGTACACATTTGTGTAACCCACAGCACTCTCAAGATTTAGAATATGGTTCTCACCCTTCAGATTTCCTTCTTGCTATTTCTCAATCCCCTACTTTTCCAAAAGTGACTACTGATCTGATTTCTGATTTCTATCACCATAGATTAGTTTTGCTGTTTATTATTTCATACAAATGAAATCATCTGACTTCTTTTGCTCACTATAATATGTATGAGATTCATTTATGTTATTGCAATATTAGGACTTTGTTCCTTTTTAAAGCTGTTAGTATTCCATTGCATAAATATTTTGCAAAGTATTTATATATTCTAATGTTGATGAGCATTTTGACTATTAACAGTTTTTTTTTGCTATTATGAATAAGACTGCAATAGCTTTCTTGAAAATCTTTCAGTGGCCATATATGTATTCAGTTCTTTTGGGTCAGTACCTAAGACTGGAATTGTTGGGTCATGTGGTAGATATTGTTTAACTTAGAGGAAGCTGCGAATCACTTCCCTAAAGCATTTTAACCATTTTCTATTTCTGTCAGCAATGAATGAGAGTTTTGTTTCACATTCTTGACAAAATTTGATGTCTTTTTTATTTTAGCCATTCTAGTAGATACATAGAGGTGTTCTATTTCTTTGTGGCTAATGATTTTGAGCACTATTTTACGAACTTATATTGCTCATTTGTGTAGCTTCATTTTATTATTGATTTATAGGATTTTTTAATATATTCTGGATATAAGTCCTTTGCCAAATATATACTATGTGATTATTTTATTGTAGTCTGTGGCTTGCCTAGTCATTTTAATGATGTCAGTTGATGAACAAAAGTTGTAAATATTTATGTCTAATTTATCATTTTTTCTTTTATGATTATTTTTTATTTTTAATAAGGTTTTTTAAAAATTTTATTTTTAGAGAGAGGGGAAGGGAGGGAGAGAAACAGCAATGTATGGTTGCCTCTTACATGGCCCTCACTGGGGACCTAGCCCGCAACCCAGGCATGTGCCCTGACTGGGAATCAAACCGGGACGCTTTGGTTCCCAACCCATGCTCAATCCACTGAGCTATACCAGCCAGGGCTGATTATTATTGTTTGAATCCTAAGAAAGCTGCCCCCCTCATGTGGTGAAGTCATTTTTTGTTTTGCTACCTAGAATTAATTTTTCATATGGAGTGAGATAGGGGTGAGGTTCTTTTTATGATATCCTGTTCTTTCCCATTGAATTACTTTTGTGACTTTCTAAAAACATTTGGTTCTTGGTATGTTTACAATAGTTTATTATTAAGTCATAAGCATGAACACTTTTCCTATCAGAGGATGTTGAACTTAAGTTCTGCTTTTAGATTTTATCTTTGACAGCTCATTTATAAGGGAGAGTAGACAGGAACATAAACCAGTCATTATTTATCCATAATCACTACTCAAATGTACCTTACAATGTGTGATCATAATTTGTACAGGACCTTAGAAGTCATCAATCCAACCGCCAATTCCTGTTCTTAGTTTCAAGTCTAACTGTTTGTTTATAAACTATATACTATATGTCACTGTTTCTGCCTCTTATTCAGAACTAAGTAGCACTTGGCATATTCCCTGACAGCTTGCCTGATAGTAGGCTCATGGTGTTTTTCTTTTCAGATGTTTGAAAATACCTGAAAAATGTAAATTTGCCTTTCTTTAAGAAAAATAAGCTTCAAACATCAAAAATTATAAAGCACAAGTTGTGTTCAGGTAGTATTTGGAGGGAGTGCCTTTCAGTAGCACACTTTCCTGGTGATTTTAAAATATAATTGGATAAATATACAACTTCAAGATTACATCTTTTATTAAAACCATGCACTCCTTTATTTACATGAACAGTATCTGTGAGAATTTTTCATTTCATAGAAGTTATTAACAGACTGTTTTATAACAGCTAACAGAGGTTCACCACCATTTTATTGTGAGCCATGAAGTCACATCTTTCTTATGGTCTAGTGTTCTTTAACAGTGGTATGTATAACAGCATTCTATTTGTAGAAATGGAAAAGTGAATCTGATATATTTGTCTCTGTTAGGAAAAGTCTTTCTGTTAGGAAGAGCTTGGGAAATGACATTTAACTATTGCATTAATCTTTTACTTCTTGTTGAGGAAGAACACAAAAAATTTCTTTGGCAAGTATTGCAAGGGACAAAAGCTTTAATTCTTACTTTCTCGCATTTATGTAATAAAACCCTCCCTCTCAGTATTGATGTAGAACTTCGGAGTAGATGGATAATATTAATAGGGAAAGGGAGAAATATTGTTTGCCAGATTACATGAATTCCAGTTCTTAAAAATTTAAGAATAAGCTAAATTAATGCAAGTTTGAGTGCTGATGAGTTAAAGCATTCTCTAAGTTTGAGACAGCTGTAAATGTGGAATATTTAGTGGTGATTTGAGTTAAAGTACTCAGCTTTTTTAGGAATCAGGAATAGATAAAAAAGAAAAAGGAGCAGTGAAAATGTGGCCTTTTAGTGGTAATAGTCATTTGTGCATATACATATATTCTTCGTTCCCTGCTTTGCCTGGACTTTGGTGATTTCAAAGCTGTTTTTACTCATTCATTCATTCTGTGCATTTAAGGACTTCTACTCACATGAACTTTTAAATAAAGAATTTGGTTTAGAGGAATCTTTGCACAGATTTATAAGTATTTATTTTTTTGTGGAGACTGACACTGTATCAGATGTTAAAATAGGAAAGAGTTGTTCGTAATATAGTAATAGGGAAGAATAGTGTAAAGTCACATTATGGAATTTAGCATCTTTATGCCTGTGGTATATAAATCTATTGATCTTGACTAGACAACTTATGTTTAGGAGGCAGATGTAGTGATTTCCTTGTACACCTTTTTCACACCTGCTGGAGTAAATGTTCAAGATGAAATCTCAATATAAGTGATGTGTGACAAATGTAGATTTCCTTGGTCTGCTTTAATGGAAGCTTTCTTTATATTGTCATGTTGAATTTTCTTTCAGTTGTGTTCCACCAGGTGTCTTCTTACTCTCTTTTTGAAGACGTTTTTTGTCTACTGCTTTGAGCCTTATTTTATAATACTCTTTTCGATCACTTTTTCACCCTGTTATGAGTATCTTCTCTTGTTGAAGCTCATTTGAAATTAAGTACACATTATGTATTTCTCCGTAATGAGTACTCTTAAAATAACATTGTCTTTTAGTTTTTTAAATTATTATTGAGTATTCATGAATAAAGAGACTAGGATTTGAGAAATACATTGCCAGTTGCTTTGTGTTAATAAAAATCTGTGTTCCATAGAAGAATGATATTTCAAGCCTTTAAGTGGTAAGCGCTCTGAATAGGAGAAAAGGAATCACAGACTTATGCTTTTCCAAAAATGTTTTCTTCCTGTGCTATCATTCTGTGAAGGATTTATATAATAGTTTCTAGGTTAATTGCCCAAATTTCTGAGGCCTGCTCTTTAAGCCTCCCAAACAACTTTTTAACAGCTTAAAGACATATGTTTACATTTTAACAGTTTAAAAATGTATTGTATGATTACTTGCTTTCTTAAACAAAGAATGATGAGCATAATTGAAATTTTTTGATGTTTTAGGTCATAATTTTCATATGATTACTATTTTATATGGTGATACCTTCAAAGTCAGAGAGCGCTAGGATGTATACTTTTATCTAAATAAGTTTAGAGAAAATACATTTAAATAGTTGTTTTTTAAAAAAATAGACATTTTTAGAGCAGTTTCAGATTCACAGCAAAATTAGATGGAAAGTACAGAGGTTTTTTTTAGTATTCCATGTCCCCACACATATATTATCTACATTCCCAACCAGAAGGGCACATTTTTTATGATTGGTATGCATACACTGACATATCATTGTTACCTAGTTTACTTTAGGGTTCACTCTTGGTGTTGTGTATTCTGTGGTTTCAGACAAATTTATGATAATGTGATCTATTTTAGTATCATGCAGAATAGTTTTGCTTCCTCCAGGCTCCATCTAATTCACCCTTTCTCCCTCCAACCCCTGGTAACCTCTGGTCTTTTTACTGTTTCCATAGTTTTTCCTTTTCCAGATTCCACATAGTTGGAATCATACAGTATGTAGCCTTTCATACTGACTTAGTCCACATAGTAATATGTCTTTAAGATTCCTTTATGTTTTTCATGGCTTGATAGCTCATCTCTTTTTATGCTGAATAATATTGCATTGTCTGGAAGGAAGTACTGTAGATTAATTAATCACCTCCTGAAGGACATCTTCATTGTTTCAAAGTTTTGGAATGGTGCTATAAACGTCCATGTGCAGGTTTTTATGTGGACATGTTTCCTACTCTTTGGGTAAATACCAAGGATCTTAATGCTGGATTGCATGGTAAGAGTACCATTTGTCTTAAATACTTATATTTGCTTAATTTATTGCCCTTGCTCCTTTGTTAAGCATCAGTTGACTGCATTTTTATATGGACCTCTTTCTAGGCTATCTATTCTGTCCATTGACCTATTTGTCTATTCTTTTGCAAACACCATGCTCTCTTGCTTACTGTAGCTGTACAATAAGTCTTAAAGTGGTATATATTTTAATTTATGTATTCTTAAACTTCAGTCTTACTTACTTTTGTTATACCCAAGCATAGATGCTCAATTGATTTTTGGGAATGGCACAAAAGTAATTTAAGGTAGGAAAGAATAGTTTTGTAAATAAACTGTGTGAGAATAACTAGATATCAATGTTGAAAAAAATCAGCCTAAATCCTTACCTCACACCAAAATTAAATGAAAAAAAATTGCTTCAAATGAATCATAGATTTAAATGTAAGCATCAAAACTATACAATTTCGTGAAGAAAAAGTGGGAGAAAAATGTTGTGACTTTAGGGTAGTCAAAGAGTTTCTAGATAGGACAAAAACATTAATAATAAAGTTAAAAAACCTTGATAAATTGGGCTTCTTTCAAAGAACAGAAGTTTATATTTTGACAAAAAATTTATCAGGGTGGAGAAAGTATTTGTAAAATTTATATCTGAATATACAAGCAATTCTTACAACTTTATAATAAGACAAAGAATAGGATTTAATATTTGAAGAGACACTTAACAAAAAGATGTATGAATGACCAGTAACACATGAAATGATGTTCAAAAATATTAAGTACTACATAGATTGAAATTTAACCACAGTGAACTAACACTGCATGGCCACCAGGTATGGCTAAAATTTAAAAGACCGACTATACTAATTGTTGAACAGGCCTGGAGCAACGGGAACTCTCATACTTTGCTGGTTGAAATATAAAATGGCACAACCCCTTGGGAGAATATTTACCCAAGAGAAATGAAAACATATGTCCACACAAAGACTTGTACAAGAATGTTCATAACAGCTTTATTCACAGTAGCCCCAAACTGGACGTTATACAAAAAGGTCCTTAAATAGGTGAATGGATAAATATAGTGTAGTATACTATTTATGTATAAAAAATGATGAAAGATTATCAATGCATGCAGCAACATGGATGAATCTTGAAAACATTATGCTGAGGCAAAAGATAAAGACAGAAGGGTCCATACTGTATGATCCCATTCGTGTGAAAGTCTATGGAATCAAACTCTATATAGAGTGACAAGAAGCAGATAAGTGGTTTGATGCCAGGGGAGTGGGAGAGTAACAGACAAGGGGCATAAGGTAGCCTTTTGGAGTGTTGGAAATACTCATTGATTGTGGTGGTACTTAGGTTTGTGTATTGTAAAAGTTCATCAAAGTGTACCCTTATAATGGGTGTATTTTATTACATGTTAATTATACTTAAATGAAAAAAGTTTCTTTTTTTTTTAACATTTTTAAAAATTTATTTATTTTCAGAGAGAGGAGAAGGGAGGGAGAAAGAGCAATGTATGGTTGCCTCTCACATGGCCCTCATTGGGGACCTGGCCCGCAACCTAGACATGTGCCCTGACTGGGAATCAAACCGAGACCCTCTGGTTCCCAGCCCGCGCTCAATCCACTGAGCTACACCAGCCGGGCAAGAAGTTTCTTTTTTAATGCTTATAAAATCTGACTCTACTTCAGAATTATCTGCTAAACTTTTTAAAATGTACATTCTTCTACCCCATGTCATACCCAAAGAATCAATCTCTGGCATTATTAGACCTGCTTATTTGAGGTTTTTAAAAGATTACGGGTTTATTCTGATTCTCAGAAGGACTTCAGAAATAATTTCTTTTTGGCATGGCTTTTTTAATATTCCTAGGATCTCACACAATGTAATTTTAGTAATAAAAGGTATTACTGATTTTTTTCATGTTATTCACACTCACTTTTGTTAGTGGCTTTAAAAAGAACTTTAAGTATATTTTACTTATTTTGAAAGTTAGCTGTTTTCAACAGCATATGCTTACACTGTTATGTAGAAGAAAAACATTCTTCTTATACCCCAATTTTTTTAGTATAAGAAATGAGAAATTTAAATGTCCTGTCTAGACCTCCAATCTTATATGCCCCTGATTACCACTATTTGATGCATGTGCTTTTAGATATTTTCCTGTGCTTTTAGAAAACAGACATATATCTGGTATTACATATTTCCAAATATTCATTTATGAATTTAAATAGTATGTGCTGAGTACCTGCTCTGTGACAACCATTATATTAGGTCCTGAGTATAATGAGTCAAAGAGACCTCTGGCCTCCTGTGACTTGCTATTTGGTGGGAATATCGATATTGATTAAATAATAACATGAAGATTTAAAAACTGTAGCAGATGTTACAGAAGACAATTGTAGAATGTTATGAGTTTACATAGTAAAAATCAAAACCTTTTCTGAAGCTTTAACCCTAGTTTAGGTCTCTGCTTTGCAGTTTGTTTTTTCAAAAGCATTTAGTACTGCTTGGTTAGTAGGATTATTCATTTGTATGAAACGTCTTTCACAGGAACATCCTTTTATTAATGTATTGTTCTTTCCATTTATTGTTAGTCAGCATTTTTGTGTTAATTTAAAATACTGAAAAATCTTAAGCATTTAACTTCAGTGATGAAAGATTGAAAAAAATGCACTCAGCAAATATTTATAAATACCTCCTTCAGTCTAAGTCTGTAATTGTCACTCAGTTATGTGTTATATATCATTTTGTTACTAAAACAATAATAGCTTGAAAATGATGATTTGTTCTATAGCATGTTTTTTGGAGGGGTTATTAATGTTGGTATGTGTCAAACACAAGTAATTTTTTTAAGTATATTACACAAAGTACTAATTGTGTTTAAAATTACTGAAAAGTGTGTGGGATGGAAATGTGCTCATGTAAGTTTAGGAAATGCAGGTTTAAATAAAGTTAAACATATTTAGGGTTTAACATTTAGGGTTAACAATAGGGTTAACTTTTTAGGGAAAAACTCTAGTGTTTTTCAGAATGTTTAATATATTACATTCTGAATTTTTAAAGATTTTATTTATTTACTTTTAGAGAGAGGGAAGGAAGGGAGAGAGAGGAAAAGAACATTGATGTGTGAGAGAAACATCGACCCATTGCCTCTTGAACACCCTCCAACTGGGGACTGGGCCCACAACCCAGTCATGTACCCTGACCAGGAACTGAACTGGTGACCTTTGCTTTGTGGGATGACACTCAGGCAGCTGAGCCAGGATGGTCAGGGCTATGATGTGAATCTTTAAGACAGAGCTATAGTACACAGTGACACTATTTGATTGTGGAACCTTTTTCCCCTTGCCTATTTCTATGAATAGATTTCTAAGGAGATAAATACTTTCTCAAGAGACATAGTGGCATATTTTAAAGATGAATGATGATTTTAATGTAGAAACATTATTGTTTTAACTAGCCATGATCTTGTTGCTTATAAGCACTAGATCTGTATTTTTGTATTTATATTCTGAACTTTTGGGAATTAATTGATACATAACAAAAGAATCAGGTCTCCATTTTTGCTTTCTTAACTGGGAGAGGAAAGTGAAATACTGTTTTTCTTATGTTTCAGAACAAAGTAGAAGAGATGACTTGGAAGCCTTAGGTCACATGTTCATGTATTTTCTTAGAGGCAGTCTTCCGTGGCAAGGTTTAAAGGTAATTGTTTTTGTATTTCCTTATTGAATTTCATAAATTGTTAATGTATTATAATCCTTTCTTCCAAGTATTTAATTTTAAAATTACCACTTTCTCAAGGCTTTTTTTCTTCCTATTTTAGGCTGACACATTAAAAGAAAGGTATCAGAAAATTGGAGATACAAAAAGAGCTACACCAATAGAAGTGTTATGTGAAAATTTTCCAGGTAATGTGTAATGCTACATTGATACATATGCTCATACACAGAAGACCAGAAGTGTTAGTCATTGCTGTAGTCTATAAATACTTTTTTCATGTTTTAAAAAAATTGAGCTCCAAATATGATTTTAAAAATGTCAGCATTTGATGCACAAACCACAGGGGTAATTTGTATATTTGCTTTGTTAAGATGGTATTAGTAGAAGAAAATCCCATCTTTTGTTAGTGTTGACAGATACTAGCTGAAGTTACATTTTCTTCAATAATGTACTTTTAAAAAGTTATATTTGCCAAAAAATACCGACTGTAAAGTTCTGGCGTATAAGTAGGTATGTGATGTATGATTTAGTCTAGTTTCAAAGTTTATGTTTAGGAAAATTTTATATTGGGGAGCTTTATGAAAATAGTTTTGTTTTCACGTAGATTTTTGGTAACTCAAACCCAACAGAAATTTACTTAAGATTTTTAAATCAATTAAGGAGAATAAAAAATAAGAGTAATGTGTTGCTAATGCATTAAAATACTTGATGTGATATGTGTAATAGCATTGAGTAAAAAAGAGAATCAAACTTGAAGATACAAGGCTGAATTTTTATCTCACTTTGATATTCACAGGTTCTCCTGTACAGTGCTGGTGTTACTATTGTAATAATATCAGCAGTATAATCTCTGGTAGCTCTTTCTCAAGTTCGCTGTATTATTCATTGTCAGCAAACTTTGTTTTTCTTTCTTAGTCTAGAACTAGTAGTTTAAGTGTAGGCAGATGGACTGCTTGTGTAAATTTCTGCAGGAAAAGTGGTGGTGCCTAAGCAAATTAACCAGATAATTTGCTAGAAAGTAGAATAGTGAGATTCAGCATGTGAGGAAGGTCACTGGGTGCCACTTTTCACTGCCCATTAGGCTGTGTGTGATCCCGTTCTTATTGGCTACCGTGAGTGAATTGGATCAGAAAAGCAGCTAGGTGTAACGTACCATTTCTTTCTACAGTGATATTTTTTTATGTGCTGTCATGGTGAAACACTGTTTTTGCTCATCATTTTGCCTATTGATTTTTATGGCTTTTTCATTCTGGAAAGTATGACCTTTTAAAATATATAATGCATTCAGAAATTTTAATGGCATGCGTGATTGTTAATTATATGACCAGGAATTAAAAGAAGAAATAAACTGAGCTTCTATGTTATATTTCTGAGATCTGTTTTAGACTTATTTTGCTTGGTCAGTTGGTTCGAATGCTGCACATAGCCACAACTAGGAATTTGAATCCTCTACTGTTCAGTTAGTTTATGTCACTGAATCTATAGGAATCCAGCAAGCTAGTGATTCAATTCCTACCAATACTTCAAATAATTTTTAAAATTTATGAGCTGAGTATGGTGCCCTGTGATTAGATAATCATGCATTAAGTTGTTAATTCAACCTGTAATACTTGCCAAAGTTTTTAATCTAAAAATTATAAAATAAAAATTTAGCCTTTCATACTGAAGTGAAGCAAAAATAATGTCTGTTAAATTAAACTTCTCATTTCCCTTTTGTTCCTATTTCCTTTCCTACCTTCTTTTCCTTTTATTTTGAGAAATTCATTGTAATTATATTTATAAAATTTTAAATTGTAATAGAATTTTTCTTTGTTCTGTTTTTATAATACTATGTGCATTTAGACATTTAAGTAATTTTATTACTAATGAGTATGTAGAAAAATATAATCAGAAAAATTTTTATTTCCTTTCTAGAAGAAATGGCAACATATCTTCGTTATGTAAGAAGGCTAGATTTTTTTGAAAAACCAGACTATGACTACCTAAGAAAGCTTTTTACTGATTTGTTTGATCGAAAAGGATATATGTTTGATTATGAATATGACTGGATTGGTAAACAGTTGGTGAGTACTCTATGGTATATAATAAAAGATTTTCCTGTGTTTCTTTTCCACAGTATAGATTCTTCAACTGAAAATAGTTGAGAACAAATGTTTTTCAGAAAGGGTTTTTTTAATTTTCTTTTTAGGAATATTTCAGGTAAAACACTACATTGCTCTTTTTTTTTTTTAAAGATTTTATTTATTTATTTTTAGATAGAAGGGAAAGGGGGAGAAAGAGAGGGAGAGAAATATCAGTGTGTGGTTGCCTCTCACATGGCTCCCACTGGGAACCTAGCCTGCAACCCAGGTATGTGCTCTGACTGGGAATTGAATCGGTGACCCTTTGGTTCACAGCCTGCGCTCAATCCACTGAGCTACACCAGCTAGGGCTGCTATTTTTTTAAGTTTATAAAAACCCTACATTTTGATTCTACTTTTTAGAGTGTTTAGTTATTTTGAACTTTTCATTCATTTCTGATTTAATTCTTAATGTCAAATATACTTTTTTTGGTATAATATTCTAGTGATTAAAAGATCAGCTAGTTTTATGATTAATTTAGTCATCTTTCAAAACATTTGAAATTTAAAAATGTTTTAAATATTCTAGCAGTTTTAAGGTATCTTTTGGAATAGATTGATACTTAGAGAATGTTTAGGTTTTTAAGACTGTACCTAAGTTTTCATAACTTAACAAATTATCTTTATTATAACTGCAGGATTAGTGCTCTTCACTTAAAGAGACACATCATTATATTTTTTCTTTGAAGAGATGACTTCTAAAATATCAAGTATTCTCAGTAGTGTTTTTTAAATAAGTAAGAATATCTTGCAAAATTTCTTTAGTTGTGGCTCACTGCTAATTTTATCCATGTGTAAAACCACTGAACCCCCAGATTTCAGTATGTTTGAACAATTGACTTAAAGTGATTAATCTATATTTTTCATAAATCCAAAATACTTTGAATATATGTTGTATCTGTGATGCAAATTTAAATACAATTTGAGTCAAGTAATTATATTTTGAATTATATTTGAAAATTAAAAATTTTATAAGCCTCTTCTGAGTGACAGTAAGCTATTTTATTAGCTTATTTAAAAATTGTTCCATTAATTTTTAAAAATAATTTATTCTGTTTATACATTAGCTTTGAAAATGAGAAACATGAACAGATACACTTTCATTTTTTGATATGAAAACATAACTTAAAAGTAATGACAGCATTAGAAGGTCTTTGTAGGTATAAAAAGAAATACTTGATAAAGCATTCAAATACAGGGTCCAGCAGAAGTGAGGCCTGCTTGAGTGTGGTTGGTAGGGTAGTTATATGGGTGTAATTATTTATAGTTTTAATTTGAACATTTCACCTAAAATGTCATATGGTGTGCTTGAGTGTGATATTGTTATATTACAGAACCACTAGCTTATGATTTTGTAATAATAAAAGGGTGTAATTTGTGCCAGACCCCGTATTTTGAAAACAGTTTAAAGAGTAGTTATATTCTCTTCTCTCTAACCTGTCAGCTTTCATATTTTGAGAATGATGTCTTTTTTTAAGACCTTACTTTATTCCAGTCTTTTATTTTGTCTTTGATTCTTTTAAATAGCTAAAAGTTATTAAATAAGATTTCTGAAATAGATTATGTTGATGCTAATTGTTATTGTATTGTAGCCTACTCCAGTAGGAGCAGTTCAGCAAGATCCTGCTCTGTCATCAAACAGAGAAGCACATCAACACAGAGATAAGATGCAACAATCGAAAAACCAGGTTTGCTGCCCTTTTAGATAAGAAATGTCTTAGTCTGCTTCTGTATTGCCTTCTGATGATTTATAAATGTATTTGATGTTTTATGATGCCCAGATGACCGCTTTATATGTGTATTTGCATGTGTGTGTGCCAGTGTATACATACACATCTATATACATATTAAAAGCATGAAATATATATTTTTCCCTCAATAGATAAAGCAGATTGTGTACACACATGCTAACAATTGAAAATATGTATTTCCCCATAATGTTAACTAATTTAATCATAAATTTATAATTTAGTGGTATAAATTAGTATAATTTTGAGCAACATTTGACATTCTATTAGAGAAATATTTGAATACCCTGTTGGAATGAATTGTAATAGCAGTTGCTCTTTTGAACTACAGTCTAGTTTAATACATTATTTACTGAATTTCTGGTATTGGAAAGCTACTATTCTCTATGTTGCAGAAATGCAGAAGTAAAAAAAAAAACATATAAGCTATAAGAAGTGATTTTGTAATGAGTGGCTAAGAGCTCCTGCAATCTCTGCTGTCATTCATACTTGGATATGGTTTAACCCTGGGCAAATTACTTACCTCTCAAAGCCTCAGTTCTCTCTTTTACAACATGGAAATAATGCATGCTAATTCCTAGCATATAGTAAGCCTTCAATAAATCTCAACTCTCATGGCTGTTATTATTGTGATCATGATTATTATAATAAATTCACAGATAACTACGTTACAAAGCAGAATTAAGTTCTGTTGCATGAAGCATATTAGTGAAGTGCCATGGAAGATCATTGGAATATATGGGAACTATAAAGATTTTCTATAGAGAAGGTGATTTTTGAGATAAGCCTGAGAATGAATGAAATTTTTAAAGGCAAATTAATGAATAAGGGATTTTTAAGGAAAATGAACAATGTAAAATATGAAGCAGAAGTTTAAAAATATAGAATTTGAGGAATAGCAAGCAGTTCAGTTTACTTGGAGCAGAGAGTAGACTCAAAACAATACATAGAAGTTTTACTGAGAGTGAAGAGTTTGTTTTTCCTGGGTAAGATAATTGATAAAATTTTTGAGCAATGTTTTCACTTTCTCTTTTTTTTGTAAAAAGAAGCTTTATTGAAGCCATCTTTGACATAAAAAATTTTGCTATCACCCTGAGTTAAAAGTGTCTTTAGTATTTCTTACTGTAACCATTTTTAGAGGATAGCACACAATCCTTTTTTACTTTTACATCTTTCATCCCATCAGAGTTTGAATGAGGATTAAACAAGAGATCAAAAATCAAAGGAAAGAACACAATTCATTAAAAATTGTTGCAAAATAAAATGCTACATTTCAGGAATGTTTAGTAGCATTCTTTAAAGTACAGCCAATTTAAAAAGTTTTGTTTTAGAATGTTGCCTTAGAAAAATTGGGATAATAAAGGGTCTAGTATGTAATGTATTCAAAATATAAATTATAACTAGTTGATATCTTGAGCACTCTGACAAGATACTATGTATAGAAAGAAATGTCTTAGAAGTCAAGACTCAGAGTTTGTATTTTTAAATCAGAGTTAATTTCTGAAATGTACTTTGGAAGAAAATCAATAATTCATGTTCTCTGAAGATTCCCACTTGAGCTCTTAGGTATTGTAATAAGTAAAACGTCTTTTATTGCTGAATTAAAATTTAATTTAAATATTAATATTTTAGAGTTTCACTTTCTACGTGTTTTAGACATGTCTTACTAGCTAGATTGTGAGCTCACTGAGGGCCGGAATCCCATTTTATTCATGTAGTCCTTGTTGCACTAAGTGTAGGCAGTCACATGTTTTTTTCAGGAAATTCTTTAATATAGTTTACATGTTGAATTTGAAACCTAGATATGCAAACTATCATCATAGTAGGAAAGCTTTTTATCTAGAAAAAAATTCTCATATCTGTGAAGCAGTAAACAGTTTTAAGTTGTGTGAGAAACCTTTAGTTTATAATCCCACAAGTAGAAAAATTAATTCTTTAAATGACCAAAACCTTCATTATGTCCCAAGATAAACAGTTTGTAACCTAGATTCAGTGGTTGAAGTTTAGTGGGTCCTGATAGTTTATAAAAGTGGTGGGTGCCTGTAAGTGTTTATGCTGAAGAGGGGTTGCAAAGCTTTCACAATCTTCTTTAAGAGGTCCGGGACCCCTCAATGTTGCCCATTGTCCTAGGCAACATTTAGATATTTATCTCAATTTTAGCATCCTTTTCATTCTTCCAGCCTGTTTAAATTTGATCTCACCTAATTTATTTAAGCCACAAATCTGCTAAATTCTGGTGATGAATTCAGAGGGTTTAATGAAAAGACATTATAAACTATCGTAATTGTTTTGATGACATACTTTATGCTACACAGTATGTAATTTTACATTGTACAATTTAATTTAGGGAGCTTAGTGCCTCAGTTTTTATTTTATTCACCGTGTCTATTTGAATTTAATATCTCTTCCCCAGAAGGGTGCTCTGGCCACTGATATTCTTAGACTCCTTTTAAATCAATGTGGTTGGCCCTCCATTGGCAAGTCATTTTTATGACTTTGATTAAAAAGGAAAGTAAAGAGCATTGAAGGCTTTAGATCATAGGTAATGGTGGTAAGGAACTAGGTAGTGTTATTGGAGGAGCAGTAAGGTCTGAGTTTGAATCTCTGCTGCACTCCTTGCTACCTCTGTGATTTAGGGAAGTGCTGAACATCTCAATGTCTTCATCAGTAAATTGAGGATGATACTGTCTATCTCAGAAGGAGATAACACATATAAAGCACCTGCTATAGAACCAAACATGTCATAGAAACTTAAATATTGTTATTTCTTCCTCTTCTTTTTATTAGTGCTGTCCACATTTTCCTGAAACATAGAAGTTGACCCCTTCTAATTCTGCTAGCAGATTATTATGAATGTATAGTTATTGCTTTACAAATTTGCTAAGTCATCTAAAAGCATCAAGAATTGTCAGCCTATTTCAGAAAAGTGGGTTCCTTAATTTGAACCAAATAATGAGATCAAGGAGGCCAAGAGATTCATACACACACACACACACACACACACACACACAGACACACAATTGTCATATTCTCATAGTATTCTGTACAGTACTTTTCATTTTTCAAAGAACTTTTCTGTTTTCTCATATTATCCTCACAATCATAAACAGGAAACTAACCAAGAGAGAAAAGTTTTCTAGCATCTTACGAACAGCTATTTAAGGACTATTTTTTTTTCTTATCTTGATAGAAGCTGTTCCTTATCAGAAAACCAATGGGGAAATACAGTACAGAAAATATAGTAGATGGTTTTTTAGTTCACTCATGATTGATTTGGAGTGCTTTCTTGGGCACATCATTTTTACCTGCCCAGTTCTTTGTTTACTTCCTTTATGAAGTTAGAGTCGGTGATATTTAAAGTTTTTTTCACTTCTGAAAGTCTATGGTTGTATTTTATTTTATAGATGATCATTACAGAATCATAGCAATTTAATTAAAATCTCTCCACATGCAGTATCATTGCATCTGTGACTCAGAATAGTAAGGGTATTTTTAAACTTCCTTTTATACGTTTGTTTTCTATATTATAAGGATGAGATGTTTAACATATTGGGTTTTTCTTCTTTCATCCATGCCACATGCATTAAATAAATGGCAGTCGGCAGACCACAGGGCAGCTTGGGACTCCCAGCAGGCAAATCCCCACCATTTGAGAGCTCACCTTGCAGCAGACAGACATGGTGGCTCGGTACAGGTATTTTCTGATTTTTGCATGAGTGATTATTTCCCAGATTTATACAACTAACCCTTTTTTGGAACTCATGGCATGATTTCATATCCTAATGAAAAACTTGTTGCTGAACTCTCCATAATTCTATTCCTTTCTATTTAACAATAAAGCAAAATTAACATGACCTAGAAAGACCAGCAGGAATACTAAGATTTTGCCTTTGTTCATTTTTGCAAGTACGTGCAACAGTATTTAAGTAAATCTTACAACAGGTTAGAAAAACAAATTGTATTACTAGAAATATGTTTTAAACTTGATTTTTCCAACAATAAACTTAATATTTTAAAATAGTTTTAAGTAATAGAATATTTTTATAAATTTTCCCTTTCATTGACATGCCTCTTTCAAACTTAAGTCAGTTAAGTAGATATATAACTTTTTAATCCTAAATATTCAGAATGTACTTTTTGATTAATTAGTCAAGTAAGCACGACTCTAATTTTTATAGTGGTGTATTTTGTTTGTACTTGTAGGAAATATCAGATAGAGAAAATAATTTCAACGACAAGTATTTATTAAATATTTTCCTCAATTTTATGGATATTTATGGAAATGTAAAGAAGTCTCTTACTTTTTGATATGTGTTCTTTCCCTTTTCTATACACTTAGAGATAGCTACTATGTTCTGTCCTCTCTTGCCCCCTAAATTTTAGTCTTTTATATGTATGGTAGAAATAGGGAAGGATTACTGAGTCTCTTATGTCTTTTAAAATGTTGACTTAAGGTAATCTAAATGTTGGTTTAAAGCGATTGAGATTATAAATGTTATTTTAATCATTTTAATTTAGAAACTTTAAAATATTTTGGATTTTTTTCTCTACATACTGCCACTTAAACAATATTTTAAGATGTATGTTTAATCTACTGAGTCTATTTTATTATTTCTAGATTAAGTCTTATAAGTTCTCATATTTTTCTCATCATTAAATTTTAGAGGTAATTTACATTATATAACCAAGAATTTTTATAGGACTTTGTAGTATATGCAACTTGCAGTCATGTATAATAGAAGTCTTTGAATAGTTCTATAAAACTTTAGAGTGAGGGACTCAGAGGCAAGGTTGCCTGAATTGTAAAATTTTTAATGATTCCAATTTATATTATTAGAAAAGTTATTTGAGTATATTATATTTAATTTGCACAACACAAGCTGGATTATGTATGTATCTGTATACATTTACATATTCCTAAATGTTGTGTGTTATCATAGCAAGTGTCTTGCTCAGTGTTCAGGGAAATCTGCAGCAAGTAAGGTACTATTAGAAAGCTTTCCTACTGCTTTTGTACTATTACCACAAAAACTTATCTTCTTCTTGCTCTATAGAAGTCCCAAAGGTGGCTTATGGGATCTCTTTGGACTATCAAAGAGAGAATGAGTTCGGTTATATTGGCTCATCACTTCAGCACTTTATATTCTATTTTTTCACATGTTTCCAAAGAAATATTTTAACTCTGTTCATTTCTCATCATCTCTTTAAAACTGTCTGCCTGTAGCGATAACATCTGACTTCATTCTAACATTCAATAAGTGATCAATTTTACTTACTAGAACTCTAGTAATACATAGGTAAAACAATAAATATTACACTATATTCATTAACTTCCAGAATATATTTTACAGCATTAACTAACCTGATATGATGGACATTAAACAAGTTTAAGTTGTTTAATGTCATGAAGAATTTACTAGTAGCTTAAATAACATCGTGCTTGAATCTTTCCCCACCCTGCAATATTGGATACATTTATAATTTATATCCTACCTACTTCAAATTTTGAAAAATTATGATATGACACTTGTATAATTAGATTAGTGAAATTGTAATTTAAGTCTAATAAGAAGAGGAAAAAAGAGTGCCTAAAATCTAAGCTAATATAACAATAATTGAATACTGTATTTGATTCTGAATGCATGAAGAAAAGAATATAGTGTGTTTTGTCATTCTCATTGCCTGATAAAAGGAAGATCCCAGAGAGAAAAGCCTCTCCACTGTTACGAAAGTATGAGGAAGAGTTGCCTTGAGGTTCTTTGTGTGATGTCATCAAACCCACTTTTGGACAAAGTTTAAGGCATTGACTTGAAAAAGTTATCTGCAACAAATACACGAAAGGCATATCAGCGGATAATTTCTAAGGAAAGACATTTCCATAATAAGTGGATAGTTATCTGGTAATGAAGTGTGGTACTGGTTTAGGATATTCAGAAGCAGAATCAGTGGTAACTAAATCGGTACTAAAAGGTGCCATTTTGGTACGGTGGCATTCATCCCTTATCTGTGAGGTATAATTGACATATAACATTAGCTTCGAGTAGACAGCAGAACGATTTGATATTTGTACTATTTGTACATATAGAGATATGGCTATAGTAAGTCTAGTTCCCATATGCATTATATAAAGTTACAGATTTTTTTCCTTGAATGAGAATTATTAAGATTTACTCACTTGACAACTTTCAGTATTTTTTCTGTAGTCACTAAGCTGTACATTACACCCCCATGACTGACTTATTTTATTACTAGAAGTTTGTACCATCACTGCATTCTTTTCCGTGGAACTGATGAGAATTGCCCTCGATGCGTCACCACTAAGGTGGTTCCAGTCGACATGTAAGATGAAACCTCCTGCCATTTTGGTCTACAGAAGGATCTTCAGATATTCTTTTTTTCAGATGTGCTTTTAATAGGAACTGAATTTTGGACTATAAATTTGACTCTTTGTCTTTCTAGAATTATTATATACAGGCAGTACTAAACAGAGTAATCTTTTACTTCTACAAATTAAGAAACCTGACTAGTATTTTTATTCATCTCTAGGAAGTGAGGTGTAGAGGTATAACCAAAAGAAAGTATTGTCAAATGCTATCTTTTTAGTGTGACCATGTTAATTTACTGACGTAGGAGGATATAGCTATACAGTTAAGAAACTTTTCGCACTCAAGAGGCTAAGAATAATATTCAGATATCTGAGAACTTTATTTTGAATATGTTCTTGACTTGTATGTATTTTGAAAAAGCTCCTAGAGAATCAAATGTGCCTCTCTCTGCTCCTGTTAGAATCTTTGCTCATAAATATGGGTGAGAAACTGAGACCCATTGTTTTCAGTTTCTGGCCATTCATTACATAGCAAATATGTAAAAATGTCTACTAGGGGCGAGGCACTGTGCTAGGTTCTTGGAATAAAAGGAAGAGAAGCAGGTACAATATGGTGCCTTTCCTCAGGGAACTTTCCAGTCAGTGGGGAAGGCTAATGAACAAGCATTGTGATAAGTGAAGAAAGCTTAAGGGGGAGAGAGAGAGATTGAGGAACTGAATAAAATTCAGTCAGGCTGGTGTGTACTGAGGAAGGAGACTGAAAGGTAGGCAGGAGGTAAGTCATGAAGGCTCCTAACCGTTCTTGTTATTTAATTCGGACTTTATTCTGGGGATGTTAGGTAGCTATAAGGAGAATTAGATAGGAAACTAACTTGATTATATTAGTGTTTTCTAAAGGTTTCTGTTGCTGGAGACAAGATTAAAGGGAGACAAGCCTAAGGCAGGGACATAGCTATCGAGACTGTAGCTGAGGAAAAACGATGGGTAGTGGAGATGAGAAATAAAGGGACATGGAAGATAATTAGAAGATATAAGTTAGTTGGATATGGGGGCTTAGTGGAAAGGAAGGGATTCGTTTCCCTTTCTGACATGTTTCTACCTGGCAAATCAGGGTCTCCAAAATTAAGTTTTAAAAGGTACTACTGGCAGGAGATATTGCTAATCTCTAATTCCACTGTAGCACAACCCCACTGAGCTCAAAGCTAACTGCAGATCTGATCCTATAAAGCTGAGAGGTAATTGCAAGCAGAGGGAAGAAGACAATATTAAGGACACTAACTACTGAAAAACTACTTTACATGGTATGGTATACTTCCTGGTTGTTTGGAACTCTGTAGTTGTATAGCCTTTGGTTTGCATTTTTAAAAAAATATTTTATTTATTTATTTATTTATTTTTTAGAGAGAGGAGATGGGAGGGAGAAAGAGGGAGAGAAACATTGATGTGGAAGAGAAACATCGATATGAGAGAGAAACACCAGTCAGTTGCCTCTCACACACACCCTGAGTAGGGGCCAAACCTGCAACCCAGGCATGTGCCCTGGCCAGGAAAAGTTGAACCAACTTTGCTTTGCAGGTTGATGTCCAACCAACTGAGTCACACCAGTCAGGGCACCTTTGTTTGCATTTAAGGAAAAATGTGACTGAACACCTGGGGAGAAAAGGGCAGGATCACAAATGGTACCAACGTGGTGGGCAGCCAGGCACTGTTGATGAAAATAAAATAATAACATTAATAAGCAGTCTGATATTTTATTCAGTACATCTTCAGAAATAAAAACAGGTGATAATAACAGAAAAAGAATTAGGCAAATGTATCTTGAAATGGTAAGAAAACATATGTAGTTAAAAGTCAGAGGAGGAGTAGATGCCTTATTTTCAGTCAGTTCTTTATTATGCTAATATTTAATATTGACCTTTCTAAAACATTTCAGATAAATAGTTTCAGTTTTCTCTGTCAAGTCTTTGAAAAGGTACTAACAAGGAAAAAAGTTGAATGAGTAGTACAATCATATCTTTCTATTCATAGTTTTCTGGGGTACTGAAGTTTGCAAAATGGTGGAATGTCTCCCCATTACTTAGGGGCGAGACATTCCAAACCCCCCGGAGATGCTTGAAACCATGGTAGTACCGACCCTACATACACTGTTTTTTTTTTCCCTGTACATAAAGATCTACTATAAAGTTTAATTTATAACTTAGGCACAGTAAGAGATTAACAACATAACTGATAATAAGATAGAACCATTATAACATACTCTAAATAAAAAGCTATGTCAATGTGGTTTCTCTCAAAAAATTGCATTGTACTCTCTTCACCTTTTCACTTAAAGGAAGCACCTTACAACCTCTCTTTTGCATGTCCATGTTATCAGCATCACTACTCTTGTGCTTTGGGGCCATTATCAAGTAAAATAAGGGTTACTCAAACACAAGCATTGGGATATTGAAATAGCTGAGTGACTAAACAGGTGGGTAATATATACAATGTGAATACGCTGGAAAAGGGATGATCCTGTGTGGACAGTACAGTATGGCGGGAGATTTTATCATGCTACTCAGAATGGCAAACAATTTAAAACTCCTGAGTTGTTTATTTCTTGAATTTGCCATTTAATATCTTCGGACCATGTTAACTGAAATGGTGGCAAGCAAAACCGTGGGTAAGGGAGAGACTACTGTACTTAACATGCTTTTATTACATAAGTAATTTCCAGCTCATCTCCGTTAGGTTTAGTTTAGGAAATTCCTTGTCTGCTTATCATTGGGGTAAATCAGCATTGTGAATTTATTTTGATATCTTTTTATAGTAACAGTTACAGTAACATCTTGAAGGATAAGAATACTAAAAGAATATTGTGTTGTGTTTAATACTTTTGTAAGTGAAAATTAGACTGAAAATCTGTTTTGGTTTGTATTTGTTGAAAGACAATGAGAATGTTTTATGTCTTCAGGTCATCAGTTGGGATATCAGGAATATTAATTATAACTCTAGCTATAGTTTTTAGAATATGTAAGAAAGTTGTTTTTTTATAGTACATGTGCACAGATCTAATAAAGTTTTTGGAAATTATTCTTTTAACTATATCTTATTTATTAGTGTGATTTCTTACATAGATGACTTTTAGAAAAACTGAGTTGATAAGTAAAATATGTTTTAATATTTCTTATATATTTTTTGGATAGATGGAGATCTGGTTAAATAATAAATTGAGCCTCTCCTAAAACCTTGGTAATATACTTACAAGAATGCAAATAGAAAATTAGTATAATAATTTGTATGACTTCACTATATTTGAGAAGTATATTAGTTGGCCTTTTCAAATCATTGCCTACAAAGATGGTACATAATAACATGTGTTATCTTTGTACTCAAAGTCTATGAGAATGACTTCTTTTGGAAATAGTTTGGGCAGGCAGCCATGAAGTGAATCATTTTTCTTTCCCATGTAGCTGCAGGCTGTTTCTCCATCCCCTTCCCTTAAACTCTGATATAGTAATAGTAAAACTACAGTCTGGTTGCCTTTTTTTTTTAAAACTCTTAAAATGAGAACTGCACTGTTTCTTTCCAGAGTGGGAATGTCGGAGGAAATTAAAAACAGCATTAACAAAACTCCCCTATAAAATACCTGAATTATTTTTTGAAATATAAACCCAAGCTTCTGTCATTTTTATATGAATTTTCATTAAGGAAATCATCTTGATGAATAGTAACATTTTAGAAACTTCTATGTTCTAGTTGGAGTTACAATTCTAGAAATATCGCTTAAATGGAATCATTCTTTTGAATTTGCCTTATAAAAATTATGTGTATATTTTTTTAATTGTTTCATTTAGGTTTTCAGAAATATAGTGGTACATTATTTTTAATATTGTCTTTGTTTCTTAATTATAAAATCCCTTTGCAAAAAGGCCACTAGTTTTCTTAAATGAAAACAATTTTAATGCCATGATACACTCTCAAGTCACTGGTGTTAAATAGGCCGACTTTATAGGAGAGCTCTGTTACCGTGTTGATTCTGTTCTGACCCTGGGATATTGGCCTTTACTCTGAGGGTTAGGGAATCTGGGAAGCCCAGGAAAAATTACATTTGAAGGTCACGTAAAGGAAGATGTTACATCTTTTTTATCTGGTCTGGTCAACGAGGTAGAATGGGATTTGAAACATTTTAGTAAAATAAAGTTTATTGAAAGTGTGACTTTGTGTGAACTGAAGTAAATCAGATTATATAACTACAATGCATATATAGTTGCTGTTTGCTGGATATTTAGAATACTTGAGTTTTAAATTTTCAATTATGCTCCTTAAAGTAAGGGAGCACACATTAGAGGAGTTGCCTGTAGTTTGAGGTTGGGGCCCTCCAGGTAGCTCTCTAGGGCCACCGAACAGAAAGGAAGAAAAGATGTTTGACTATTATGTTGAAGGAACAGCAATGGAAATTGTTCAGTGAACTGTCTTGATTATCAACTGCATTCAAGGTACTCTGCTAGTTAAAGATAGTAAGGAATCCAAAAAGTATAAGAATTCTGTTTTATTGTTTTCCAGCTCCTTTCCAATTCAGTGTAGGGGCTCTGACATTTAAAAAATTAAGAATAAAGAACCAAAATATGCTTGAGAATTAGAACAAATAATTATTTTAAATATTTTCAGGATGAGGGAAAAATAAAGAGGAAAAAAACAACACAGAATTCAATAGAGTGACAGAAAGGAGGAGGCAGGTGCCCCAGAAGCAGAGAGGCAGACTTAGACATAGTTTTCTTCTCCTTGGGCTGTCTTTGAAGATGACCAAAGAAGATTTGTGTACTTTCAGCTGTAGGCACAAATGCAGCGTTCATTTCTACGTACTTATTCCACCTAGGATATAGGAAGCTGAAGTTCCATAATTCTTGAATTAATTCAGGCATATTGGTTGATTTCTAGTTACTTTCCTTAAAGTTGGGAAGAGAGGGGCCTGTTTCTTTACACTAGAAAATCAGATCCACAAGAGCTGGGATGATTGTCTTGATTACTATGGTATTCCAAGTTCCTATAACAATGCCTGGAAGTTGTACCTCTCAGTAAGAGCTTTTAAATTAATTAAGTTTTAGAAATACGGGATTCTGTAATACTCTTTAGTGTAGTAGTCAACTGTCAGTTCTGGTGCCCAGACCTTTGATATGTTAACATTTTTTTCTCATAAAGAGATCAGGTAGGGGAAGCATCAAAGATGATTCTTAGATTTTGAGCCTGAAGGTCTGGGAAGATGGTAGGGCTTTAACAGAAGTTTGAAACACAGGAATAGTAACAAATTTCAGATAGTATGATAAGTTTTGGTTTTAGAAATAATGAATTTGAGGTGGCAAACTTGGTTAGGCTCAGGGGATCCTATTTATAGAGGTGATAGTTGAAGCCATGATTGTGTATGAAACTGACAGTAATAATGATGGTGGCCATTTATTGAATTCTTTACTATATGTCAGTCACTATACTTTATATATTGATTTCAGTTTATCCTTACATCAACCTTGGTAAATAGATTCTTTTTCCCATTTCATGGTTGAGATTACTGAGATTTAGCAAGATAAGATATCTTTCCCAGGGTTGTGTAGCTGGTAAGTAGTAAAGCTAGGTTTTGAATCTAGACCCATTTTACTCCAGTCATCAGCTGGTGCCAAGTGATAAGAAATGTACAGGAAAATGAGGATTGAGCAAAGATCTCTAAATATATTTTCTAGGAATCATTGGTAATTTTTAAGAAAACTCTTATTAGAGTTCTGGTATAGGAAAGGAGTACATATTGCAAGGAATTAAGGAGTAAATGAACAGAAAATTTATAAAAATGGAAATGGAAAGTTAAGACTTGTTTTCAAGAAGTTTTGGGAAAGGCAAGAAATAGTACAGTATGGTGACTTTGTAGGACCAAGCAAATTTGGGAGTTTTCTTGGGGTTTTTATCTTGTTCTAAGATTTCATGCATGCATGCATGCATTCATTTATTTCAACAAATATTTAGTTCCTACTCTGTGCCAGCTAGATATGGAGATATAGCAAGAAACAACACAAGGATCTTGCTGTCACAGAGCTTTATTTTAATGGACAAAATCAAACAGAAAAACACCAACATGGATAAATGCTATACAAAGAGTTAAAAATAGAATATGACATGCAAGAGAGGGTCTGCATGGAAGTTTTAGATTGTATGATAGAAAGTCCTGTTTTAGAGAATCTGAAAGATAAGAAGATAGCCAATAAGCAGGAAGGAAATTCAGGCAGTGAGAATAATGCTGAGGCCTTATTATCAAAGAAGGAGTAAGCTTGGCAATCTTAGATGGAGGCTGCTCAGCAAAGGGAAAGTGGTGTGATAGCCGAGAGGTAGGCGGGATTCAGATTTTTTATGGGTCTTTGTAAATTGGTGTAAAGACTATGGATCTTTATTCTACAGGAAGTGGGATGTCAGACACTTGAAGAATTTTAAGCAGGGTCTCTTTTATACATGATCTAATTTACATCTTAAGAGGAGCACCCTGGCTGATGTGTGGTTAATAGATTAGTGGGGGAGGACATACAAGTGAAAAAGCAGAAGACTGGTTAATAGGTTTTTGCTCTTACTCACACAAAAGATAATGGTGGCTTGGACTGAACTCTTAGTAATAAAGGGGTGGGGGAGAACAGATTAGATTTGGAATGTGTTCTGGGGGAGGATAGAAAAGGACCTGTTGATCGATTAGATATGGATTTCAGTCAAAGAGAGGAATCACAGTGACTCCTGGATTTGGGCCTTGCAGAGCTGGGCGAATGAATGGGCAGTGTAAGAGGGAGACCTGAGCATGATTGCATTGAAGTGAAGGATTCATTGAAAGAAGCAATACTGATGTTTGCACGGGACATAATTCATGATGAAGCAAGATACCAAAAGAGTGAGCACACAAGAGGGAAGCAATTAAGAGAAAAATGTAAGAGTTAGTCTTAAAAACACAAGGGAAGGAGACAGAAGACAGAGATTTCAAGATCAAAAGGAAGTTGAAAAGCAAATATTGGACAACCTTGATCTTTAATAAAATGCTAGAATTATTACTGTGTTCAGTTATGAACAAGTCCATATTGTTTTATGTTCCTCATATTAACTTTCTCATTTAAATATTTTTAGCTTAATTATGTTTATCATTGTATAAACTGTTACTTTGTGTATATATAATTTTTTGTTTGTTTGTTTTTGCAGGTTGTAAGTTCTACAAATGGGGAGTTAAATACAGATGACCCTACTGCGGGACGTTCAAATGCACCCATCACAGCCCCTACAGAAGTAGAAGTGATGGATGAAACCAAGTATGTATTCATTTTGCTTGTTTTAGTAACTTTTTGTTCTTAAACAGTGCATGTTTGAGATTTATAGCCATATATCATTATTCCAGGAATTTTTTTCAAGGAATATGTGCATGTGAAATAAGTGGTATATTTAATTGATTTTAATCACTGTTTAGAACAGTGTTATTTTAATAAATATCTTAATAATACAAAAATAGTTATTTAAGAACTATGATTAAATTCTTATTTAGAATCAACAGCATATTTTTAGCTCTTTATTTTTAGGAGTGTCAATGCATGAAAGTTACTGCTATACTATAGATGCTTATTTTTTCTGTAAGCATAAGACTATATAATTTTTATTTAGAGTATTCTGCATGTATTAATATCAGTTTTAATTTAGTTTTTGTCAATGTAAATTACAGTAATGCTGCTTGGAAAAAATTAAGCATGACAAACTGTGATAATTTCAATGTGGGCTGTTTCTGATGATTTCTTTCTCTCTTTTTTTTTCCTTGTATTTTTTTTTTTCTTTTTGTGAATAGCTGCCAGAAAGTGTTGAACATGTGGTGAGTTCCCAAGTGTAGGCAGGCAGAAATAGCTCCGTTGTCTATAATTTAAAAGATGTAGCACCATATTGTGTTTTTTAAAAACATATCTTTCAACATAAACATTATAATTTGTTAAAGTTGTTCAAAAATATTTGATATCATTTACATTAGCTCTGAAAAGCAAGAAATAATTGTTTGAGGAGCTCTTTTGCCTGCTGCAACTTTTGCTTCACATAGATTTGGGGCACTTTTTAATAGAGTAGACACACCACCCTGCTTGTGCTTGTGTGTTTGCTTTGTAATACAGAGGCTCTGTTTGCTACTTTAGATAGAAAGGCAGACTTTTGAGATAAACTTTCTTTTTCTCCTGTTTGTAATTGTTAAATACACATAGTAAACCCCTTATCCCCATCCCAATATTATTACTAAAACAGTATTTCATTTATTAACTAATGATATTGCTATAGTAACATATAGTATATATTGATAAATTTCATGATAAACTATAGTCGAGAGGGCATTATGAAAAATCCTCATCTAAATATTTTCTGTTTATTGCAGATATTATCAAAGATAATGTTTCTAGTAGTTGAAGTAATGTTGAGTTTAACCATTTCTGACATTTGCCTTTAGTGTTATGCCATGTCTAAAATGCTTCCCTCAGTGACTGAGCAATTTTTGAGTTAGCCTTGGAGTGAATAAAGAAAGTTTCTTAGATTAATAAATTTTGGAAAGTTCTGACCATATCCAAAAGTAACCTTACATATTTTCCAAAATAATCTCCTTTGCTGGCTACATTATGAGGAAATTTTTGTGGATATTTCTTTTTAAAGAACAGTGATCAAGTATCCATTTTAATCACTTTCGACTCTGGGATTTATTGACAGTATAATTTACTTTAGTGGATTGAAGGATATAATTAGTCAACTATATCTTCGTGCGTTTTTATGTCAAAAGTAAAAACAGTCTATGCTCATTTCTGTGATCTTGAGTGCAGTTACAGAAGTGGGGTGGCAGCGTGGCAGGTTAGAGTGTGTGTGTCCTCTACAATTACACAGCTTGTAGAATCTACTTCTCCCATGTCGTTTCCTTCCTCAGGCTTGTTTCTTTTTCTGTAAGACGAGGCTAATAATATCTACCTCATAGATTTGAGAAAGTTAAATGTGATAAAAACTGGTATTTTGTCTGGCAGATGGCAAGTACTCAGTAATTGTTATCACCCATTTTTCTCTCTTCATTTCCAGCTGCCTGTGGCTGTTCTCATCTGTATTCTTCTAAGGCTGTGCTGCTTCTATCATTGTCCCATATTTTTCATCCCATACTCGTAGCTCTTCACTGAAACTGGCTATTCTGTGTTCATGTCCTCTTAGATACCCGTTTTTAACAAAATCTATGACATTTTTCCATTTATTCACTCAGTGACACTGCTTGGATTTCAGAAGTATCTGATCCCATCCTTGCCCTTAAGTAGAGTGCACCAGTAGGGAAGATGACAGTTGTGTTAGCATGTATCAGTATATGATAAATACTATGAAAAAGGTATAAAGAGGAGGATTGTTTACCGACAGGATGGTCAGAGAATGCTTTATGGAGGCGGCTTTGAAGAATGGCATAGTAATTTACGTAGTTGAGATGGGTGTGGGTGTATGTTTATGGGTTTGGGTTTCTTTATGTAGGCGTCGGAAGATGAGAAAAAAGGAAGTGAATGGTGGCAAGGTTATTCCTGAAGGAAAGGTTCTCTGGTGCTTAGAGCATGAGGTCGAAATTGCCTGGCATAGCACCAAGACCCTTCATATCTTCCATAGTCTGGTCCCTGCCTTTCCCAGCCCCGTTTTTCATTCTGAACCCTGCCTTCTGTTGCTTCCATTCTGCCATTGATACATTATTTTCGTTATCAATCTCTCACTTCTAGAAATATCTTGAATTTCTTGAAAATAAGGCCTTTTTCATTTTTAGATCCCCAATGCATAAAAGAGTATGTGTTAATAAATTATTACTAAATAATTAACTGTAAATAAAGTGGTATATCCATACAATAGACTGTTAATCAACAGTATAAAAATGAAATTGAAAACATTATGCTAAGTGAAAGAAGCAGATACAAAAGCCTAAATATTATGTAATTGCATTTATATGAAATGTCTAGAATATGCAAATACATAGAGACAAAAAGTAGACAGTGATTGCCTAGGGCAGGGAAGAGGCGGATGGGGGTGACTGCTGATAGGCAGTGTGGTTTCTTTACAGGGTGAGGAAAATGTTTTGAAGTTACATAGTGGTGATTATGGCTGCAATATATAATAACCACTGACTTGTACACTTTAAAAGGGTGAATTTTATGATATGTGAAGTATATCTTAATAAAACAGTAATATTTTTTAAAGATTTTATTTATTTATTTATTTTTAGAGAGATGGGAAGGGAGGGAGAAAGAAGAAGAGAGAAACATTGATTGGTTGCCTCTCACTGGGGACCTGGCCTGCAACCCAGGCATGTTCCCTGACTGGGAATTGAAATGGCAACCTCGCAGTTCACAGGTTGGCACTCAGTCCACTGAGCCACACCAGCCAGGGTTAAAGCAGTGATTTAAAAGAAAAAAAATGAATAGCAATCCATGATTATTCCAGATAGGTTACAGAAATCCTCAGAACTTTCCTAACTTCATTAGTTGAAAACTCTAAACATTACATTTTGTCTTTGCTTTAATCAGGGTTATTCTTACATTCCTACAAGTTTACTGTTGCATTCCTCATAGTCCTTTTAGTCTGCGATTAAGAAATGTGAGCATGATTTCTTTTTCTAAATTGCATCTTAGGCTTTGCTTTTCTCTTCCACCATTTTATAAATAGCTAGGAACCTGCTTAGAATTCTCTTTCAGAAATTGTTCCCAACTTCTCTCTCTTTTTACCTGTGATTGGCGGAGATCGCCTCACTCTATCCCATTAATTAGTATGTATTTCATAATGGACATTTTAGAGTTTTAAGCCTTAAGATACTATACTAGAATAGTATCTCATGGGATAAATATATGATTTCTGAAAGATGGAAAATATTCTCTTCCCCCAAGAACAGAGTGACTCTTTCATTAGTAATGAGATTTTGCCTTTTTTACTGTAGCTGAGAATCTTTTTCAAGGCAGGCGATATAAATAATAACACCCTCATCATTCCTTTTAGGAATTAAAACAAGGCTTCTTTTAGTTTTGTTATAGAGTTTTTATGTAGTGTGAAACCATTATTTTTCTTTGTTTCTCTTTCCCCCTTCTAATATTTGATGAACAGTTATTATGTGTTTGTTAATATGATAATTATGAAGAGAAATCCAGGCCTTTATGTTCCATTAGAGAAGGTAGTGTAACAGTGACTTTTACATAGTGGTTCTCTACTCTGGCTTCATTTCACAATCTTCTGGGGAGTTTTAAAAATATGATAATACTTAGGCTGCTCTATCAGAGTTTCTGATTTAAGTGGTCTGTGGTGGGATCTGTTTACCAATATTTTTAAAAAGCTCCTAAGCCAATTCTAAGGAATAGCCAGGATTGAGAATGATTGGTCTCTCAGGGATTAGCACTGTAGAATATAATGTTGTTGTAGTTCAGAGACTGTAGTACTCACTTGTAGCTGAGAAGAGAAATCTTCATGGGTAAGGGTATATTTGGACTAAAGGTAAATATGATTTGGCAAAGTTGATGCGTAGCAGTCAGAGAACAGTTTGAACAACAATGTAGAGCAAGAAAAGAATGGGGCAAGTCTGAGGAGTAACCCCTGTGGCTGTACGGGTTGTGAGTATGTTAATGTGAACTGGGGTGAATAGGGTAAGTGTCAGTCTTAGAGGAACTTAATAGCCAGGTTAAAAAAATTCATTTTTTTCAGCACAAGAATGAAAGCTGTGTGTTTTAAGCCAAGAAATGGTATAATTAGATTGAACCTTAGGAAATTAATTTGACAACAGTTTTGAGGCTTGTGTCACTTCCTGGGCTTCATCAGATTGCAGAAAATCTTCCCTCCTTCCTTGCATAGTTTGGGCTGCCTGGAAAGGAAGCCTAACAGATGATGAAACGGAGAGGAGAGGAAGTAGGTTGGGACGAAATTTTAAGAGCTGTGTGGACTTCGTGCTATAGTGTAGAACCATTGCTGAGATTTAAGAGGAAAAGGGCTTGGCTATACAGGATTGGGCAAAAGTAGGCTTACAGGTGTTTGTATGGAAAATAACACAATAATTAATAAATAATAGTACAAGAATGAATTCTGTGTTTTGCGTGCTTATAACTATACACCTGCTGTGGCCCCACCTTGTATTTATGATGGGGAAAGTTTGGATGGCAGATTGGAGAAGGGGGAAACTTAGACTGGGAAGTCAGTTAAAAGGCTCTTAGCGTTGGTGGAGACAAAAGTTGTAAACTAAACTAGTGTAAGGGATGGGAAAGTTTTGGAAGTCATTTCTGACCTGAGGGACTAATTGCATGTGGATGGAGAGGAAGAAACTGAAGACGAGGCTGGGTGTGCCGGTTCTTTCTTAGAATAGTTAGTGCATGGTCTTGCTCTCTAATCTAAACTGTTCCTGGTTAACTAAACAGTTCCTCATTGTAAAAATCAAGAGATCCAGAGATATGAAATTACATATCAGGTGTAAATTTTAAGGGGAAAAATCCTTTTCCAAAGAATTTAAAATTGGATGTCATAAAAGATATTTTCTGTTTACTCATCAACTCAGAGGAGGATAGGCGAGGTTCTGGAGTCCTAGCTGGGTCGGGTCTGGCAGGCGACCAGGAGCCTCTCAACCAGAGGAGGAGCCAGTGAGTCCTTGTAGAAGGGACAGATAAGAACTTCAGATCCAAGTAAACATGCTTCAGTTTCTCAGTAGATTTGTGAGGAAGAAGTATATGACACAATCCACGAAAACCAGCCAAATTCAATGAAGAAAAAGATAATGACTAAAGAAGAAATGGTGGTGTAATGTCAGTAGCAATACCTTGGCCCTTAGCAGTATGTTTTCTACATATTTTAGGACTTTGATTCATTGTGCTTCCCTGTTTGTCTACTGAAACACTATTTAAAGCTGCAACCTTAGAATTCATGAGAAGCAGGACTTAGCATTTATTTCCAGAGGATTTTAGAATAGAGATGTGACTTCAAAGCTTTTAGACTAGCTACCAAAGGATCACATCAGAAGCATGAACCTGACCTGTGAGAGCAAATTGGCTTACTGAAACCACGTAAGGAATAATCATGTTCGAGTCAAGGAAAAGAGGACTGTTGACAAGAACATGATTTAAATGTCTGTTGAGCTTAACCAGCCTTCCCAAGGCATTGTCGATAGTCTGGATCTGAAGAGACCCCAAATGAGGTATGAACTAGTGTATAAGAAAATGTAGCCACTAAGCAACAAGGAAAGAAAATATATTTTAACACTTTAAAGATGTAAATCATTTTCTAAGACCAGATAATTAAACTGATTGATAAAAATAACTTGCTCACGTCATCTGTGAGAATGGATATGCTAATTCCTAGAATCTTTGCTGTTAGGTCCAGCTATTACTACCAATAACTTTCTTCCCTTTCAGCTGTACCAAGTGTTAAAATAACATTGTCTCTTTTTACTCCTTTGCCTGCACTCATAAATTGGTGGCGTGGTGTCCACTCAGTATCTCCCATATTCAGCTCCCAGCGTCCAGGTGGTGGCCTCACTGGGAATGGAGAAGCAGGAGTGCTAGCCTGGCTGTTGCATCTGGAGAGCTGAGCTTCTTGAGGTTCAGTCTCCTTTAAGAATATGGCACGAGCTATTTTTCCCCCCAGAAAAGCTTCCAGAGGCACTGAAATACGCATTTTATGAGGTTTCAGTAGAGTACGTGGCCCATGAGTAAGAACTCTAGCTTTGCAGACTGCTGTAGAATCTTGACGAGATTCTTATTCTAGGAATTTCATTTTTGAGGCAAATCACTGATTTATTCAGTAATATTTAATGAGTTATAACTTTGTCCCATTTGGAAGATGTACCTGTGAGCAAGATCTGATGAAGCTGACATTCTATGTGGAGGCAGATAATAAGTAAATAAAATTAATTTAGATTACTACTAAGTACTGACAGGAAAATGAAAGTCATGTGACAGAGTAGTGCTATGGGAACAGCATGTTTAGGTAATTGAGGGCTCCAGGACAGCAGACAATTGAGATAATACGTAACTTCTTAAGCACCAAGACTGTAAACCAACTGTTTTGATAATGATTATAAGAAATCAGCCACAAGTTTGAGTATCAGTTTTCTTCTTCTGTAAGTGTATCTTGAGAGCATCTCTCTTCTCCACGCGACTGCATTCACAGTGCATAAAGCAATGCTGCCCTCTGGTGGTAGTTTAGTAGCATGCCAACTTTTACAATTATTTCAGGGGTGTACTCTAGTGGGATTAGGATTTATTTCTGAAAAATAGATGTGTTCTTTAGATTGCTTTTGAATTTAAAATCATTTATAATTATAGTTCATTTGAAAATATTATTCAGTCTCAAATAAATTTTGGGAGTAGTTTTATGTGATCAATAATATTGAAGGAACAATTGCCTAAGAAATGGGAAGAACTCAGTTCTCAGAATTGAAAGCAGGTTAATGAAAAATAAAGCAAAGCAAAGTGAATTGCTAATACAAGTATGGAAAATCTGGGACTTGGATTTGTTCATCCCAATATGTATAACATTAAGTTCCAAATTAGCCATTCCAAAAGGCTTATACGTACTTTAAGACACATTTTCAGTAGAACATTTTTAAAAGAATGTGTTTTGGAATTTGAATAGTCAAGAAACAGTATTTAGGAACAGTAAACATTATCAGTAGACTTTATATTAAACAATTAATAAATTTTCATTGAAATATCATATTCTTTATTTAATATTGTAAATATTTGGTCTGTTTCTTCTAAATACCAATTTTATGACTTTGTTTTTACTGTATGGACATATTCTGACTCTATTTATTTATTTATTTATTTATTTATAGAGAGAGGGGAAGGAAGGGAGAAAGAGAGGGAGAAACAGCAATGTATGGTTGCCTCTCACATGGCCCTCACTGGGGACCCGGCCCGCAACCCAGGCATGTGCCCAGACTGGGAATCGAACCGGGACCCTCTGGTTCCCAGCCCGCGCTCAATCCACTGAGCTACACCAGCCGGGCATATTCTGACTCTTTAAAGTTTTAATTGAAAGGTTCTTTTTTAAATAATGGGTTTTATCTCATAGATAAAATCCATCATTTGACTTGAATAACTTTTGTTTTGCTTTTTATTTTTAAATGGTTTGGGAAGGTATAAGATAGCTGACAGTTATAAGTAAATTTAAATTATTTTTTTAAATCTAGGAAAAATCTGTAGCACCTAGATTCTTCTTTTATTGTAGTAGCTCTTTAAGGCCCTTGATTGGGTAATATATTTTTGTCATTTCTGATAGTCATCTCAATAAAAGTAAAATTCATGATGATTGATAACTGTATATATTTCAAGTTGAACCTTTATCAGGAGTACATAGGCTTTTGAATTATTCACTCTTTATGGTCTAGTCATTGTGTTCTGTTTTAGTGCGTAATTTGGTTCTGAATGTCCCACGGTGATTTCATAATTTTGGCATAAATCACACTAAGTGGTCTGAAATTATTTTTGACAGAGTGGGTAGAGAGATTTTGTAATTTGACTGGACAGGGTAGGTTTCTGTTTAGATTTATTTCACCAAAAGATATAACAGATTTCTAGGAATTATTTCATCTTTCATAGTCTTTTGCCAGGTAGGACACGTGAAGCTGCATGGTCTCTATTATGCGTAGCCTGAAAAATGTCAAGTTAATACCCTTTTATGAAGGTGGTCTGATAAGATTTACAGGAGTATCTTCGTGAGGCCACCATTCTGAGACTTTGAATTGGCAGCATTTTGTTGATCGGATCACCATGTATATAACTATGTCTTGTTTTTATTACAAACTATGATTTATACATGCACACTCTGAACTTCAATGGGGAAACAAAAGGAGCCCCTTTTTATGTGGTACCTATCATCTTTTTATTCTGATAGATTAGATAGATTGAATTTATATTGAGTGTGAGAGGGGGGAAAAGCCAGATCTTTATTTAAAGGAATGGCTGACTTTTAGGGGAAAAATGCATATATATTTGTGTTCTTGACTGCTGACCGGTGATTCTCACGCTCAGGGACTTGGAGTTTGCCCCAGCCTCAGCACCGCTCTCCACGCATTGCATGTGTTTCGTCCTCTCTCGACGAGGCGGATGCACAGCGAGAATGGCTAGTTCTCTCAGGGGTCATCTCTAGATTTCTTTCACCTAGGAATAATGACCAAAAAAAGTACAACATTCCCTTCACAGACTACAAAACCAAGTCAGTTTTCAAATACAAAACTGAGTCACCTTCAATGTACTATTTTAAATGTAAACTATAACTTTTACTCTAATTAGAATAGCTTAGGATAAGCTTGACCTGCTTTAACCCTTAAAGAATTAAAAGTGTTAATCTTGACATTCTTACCCTATTTAATGTTTTCTCTCTTCTAGTTTGTAAATGTGATGGAAAATGTTTGCTGGAGAGTGTATTTGGGATTTCTTTTTTTTATTTTTGGAATCAAAAATAATTCTTAATGAAAACAAGTTCTCCAGTGTTAGGATCATTATTGCTTTTCTAACAATAGCTTCAATAATTATATATAAGCACAAAGAAGAAAGAGAGAGAATCCATAAAATGAATTTTATAAAAGCATGCCATAGCCAGAAATTAATGAGTATCCAAAATAATTATGTGGTGGGTCAGTTTGAATTCAGAACCTCATAGCTTCTCAGTTAGTCTTTGTAGAACCTGTTTTGTGCAGTGACTCCTTTCAATGTTGCTTAAAATGTCTTGCTATTCCTAAAAGGCACACTGAGAAAATAATAGTGATAACTCTGCCATAATTTCACTAATATGTATGCTTCATTGGCATGTTCACTATCTTGCACTAGACTGTTGCTTCTTATGGCCATTTAAATTAATAGGATACTGGTAGCTTTACTTTGTGAGATTTTATTACTTTTTATAATAAAATGTTTCCCTCCATCTGCAGGTGCTGCTGTTTTTTCAAACGAAGGAAAAGAAAAACCATACAGCGACACAAGTGACTCTGGACACAGGAGGATCATGGGGAGCTACTCACGTGTTCATCTTCAGTCTTGTGATTGAAATCATCTCTGTAGTGACCACATATATTTTTAAGGACTCACTCTTAGAAACAGAATTGTTCTACTTTCATACTTCATTTTGTGGTTGTCTTACATTCATATTTTTTTTTCTAATTTAACTTTTATGAAAGCTTTAAAGTTTTGTCAAAATATGAGTGCTTTGCCCATCAGTGAATGGAATGGACCAATGAGGTAGTATTTTTTTTCAATTTTTAAAAAACTGATTTTAGAGAGAGAAAGGAAGTGGGAGGGGAGAGAGAGAAACATTGGTTTGTTATTCCACTTAATTTTTGTATTCATTGGTTGATTCTTGCATGTGCCCTGACTGGGGATTGAATCTGCAACCTTGGTGTATTGGGACAGATGCTCTAACCAACTGAGCTGCCTGGCCAGGGCTGAAGTTGTTTTGATGAAGACGGTTCTATAGAACATTTTTCAGAAGCTCTGCTGTCGTAGAAAGCAGTACAGCATCTTAAATGTCAACCAGTTATATATCTAAATCCAGTTTTTTATAACTTCTGTAAGAGCATAATCAAATAGGAATTTTCTCCCCAGTGGATAATGCAACAAAGAAAACAGACTAGCCCAAATATTTAAAGAAGTTGTTCCTTGAGAAGTTCATTTTTGGTGTGACATCTGCATTGATATCAGTATTACTGATGGTACTGCTTCATCAGTCATATTAACATTCTCTCTGTGAAATCATGGTACAGTCACTGCCCGGAGGTACCGAGGAAAAGCTCTATAGAGTCTATGGGTTCGGCAGATGGTAGTGGTAAAATGAATCATGGTAATGTGGTAAATATGAGCTCTGCCTTTGTTGTACCGCTATGTGAATTACAGTGTTGCCGAATTGGTGAAAGCGCTTATTTTAAAAAATGCAAAATATTTGTATAATGTAACTTTATGCTTCCAGATTATGTATGTTAGACAGCAAAAGATGAATACTTTGAGAAATGAGATATGTGGGAGTTGTTTTTTTTTAAATACACTAAGGAGAAGAAATAAATGTGAATCTTTTTGCAACATTTTAAGGTTGAAGTCAGAGGAGATCCCACTGAAACCCACTGCTGAATGATTATATTCTCCCTTAAGCAGAAAACTTCAGATGTGCCATGCAATGGTGTCTGTTTATTAATTATTTGCTCTTTGATAAAAAAAAATCCCCAGCAATAAAAACGGGGTCACTTTATTGCCCTCTGTGCACATTAGTCTCTTGGATTCAACTTTGCTGGTTCTCTAGAATTTTCTGACTTTTTAGCATAATTTTGATGATTGAAAACTATTTTGGAGAGGATGGGTCAGGTGCTTTGCCTCCTTAGTCTTTTAAAGTGCCTGCATATGAACAAAGTTATGATTCTGTAAAAAAGGAAACCCATTCATTCCATTTTTCAAGTATGCTTTGTTTTAAGCCATAAATACAGATTTTTTTGTCATATTCTTCCAGCCAGAATTTTTGAGAAGAGTTAGAGCAGAAAGACTGCCTAGAAAGGGAATTATGTTGTTCAAACCTTACATTCGCCTTTCATTTACCAAACTGTTACTCACTCCTTCCGTGCAGCCCTTGCTTTGTCTGTAAGTGCGTGCCTCCAGGCACGCTTATTTATTTTTATTGTCTCAAGGTAACATTTAAAATGTGTAATTAAAGTAAATAAATCTACATTTTTGACTTTATATTGCATTTACAGGGATTTAATTGTACTTTGTAATTTATTTTTTCTTATTAGCCAAAAGTTCAATGCATTGTCGATGAATTAGACACCCACATGAATACCGGAAATCTGGACATTGTTTGCCATTGTCGCTCTGAATCCTATGAATGATCTTTTTAAGTTTTTTATTTTAAAGACCTACACTCAGCGTAGAAAACATTTGCTGTATAATTTGGTCAGCAGTTTCCATCCTGTCTATTTGTGTACTATCATGATGTCTTAGAACACAGGAGTCACACACTGAGTTGTTAACTTTGTTTGCTTTGAGCAAGGTAGATGGATGTTTTGGCCATTATAATGTGAAACCACTTCTTTCTTTACAGTATTTGACCAAATTTGTGTGTCTATGATATTTGTAAATACATGCGATATCTGTATTTCTTATCATAAGCCTATTTAGTTTTATTCTCAGTAGGGTTTTTGGACTGTACAGTGTTTATATGATCTGAACTCCTTATACATAAGAAGGTGTGTATATTAATCCAATTATGGACTTAAAATATTTTAAAGGTATAAATACCCTTATTTGCTGCAAAGACCAGTGTGTAGACATTTGCTTTTTAGCAATATTTTTAAGTGCTCCATTTTAATGCCAAGGAATAAATCTTTTGGCAACACAAACTGGTCAATAATAGGTAATGCAGGTATGTTCAGGTTAAGCCAACAAGGTTTTGCATTTTTATGCTTCTTTTCTGTCAACACTAATGAAGTCAACGTTGCCTGAATGTCTGAATAATGAAACACATCCCTGTTTAAAAGTATGTAACTGAAAAAGAAATAAAAAATAAAGGTAGTTTTTTTTAAACTTGCTCTTTCCCCTTTCCTCTAAACATGGGTAATTTGAGATAGGAATATTTAAAATTTAGTCCATTAATTTTAGTATGTGGGAGAAATGGAGCTATAGGAATATACTTTGGTTTTTGTTTTGCTTTGTTGGAACCTCCTGTACAGAGCACATACCAGGAAGTCTAACCTTTTGATGAAAGTTAAAAACATTTTATCACACTTCTGTGAACTACTTAATGAAGCAATTAATTGAAATGAATGCCACTAGTAAACCAAAGGAGAGAGACAGAATCATTTCATTCCTTTTTTAAGAATGAAGTTATACTGTTATATTCACAGAAATAAAATTACTAATCCCACTTTACATGAATGACTTTATCATCACGATGGAGGGCATAATTCTGTGACAGTATCTAGCAGTTTATCATCGTTCTGGGTGTTTTAAGGTGTTTCACAAAGTGGTATTAATGGTGCTCTGTTTACTAAAAGGTGCTACAGCAACACACACCAAGAAGATGTTTCAGGTAAGATAAGGCAAAGCAACACACACCAAGCATGAGCATTCAGGAAATAGTCAATAGGCCCTGTGTAGAAAAAGCTGATTTAAGATTCAACCTGAATGGTTACATAATTGCATAGTGAGCACCTGTTGAATTGCGGGTGATAGAAACCTGACTTGACTGACGCAACAGCACATTTAGCTGAAAAGTCCAGTGGCAGAACTGATTTCAAGCATGCTTGATCCTGGCGCAGAGTCCGGCATCTGTGTCTCTCCATTTCTCTCAGTTTTGCTTTCTACCCTGCTGTTTTCATTGTCTGAGGTATTTTTCACGTGATGGTGAAGAAGCCACCCAGCAGCTTCAGATTTCTCTATAGCCAAAACGAGGGGCACTGTCTCTGAACAGTTTCGATGAAATCGTGAAACTAACATTCCTTCATTCGTGCGTGTGCCCACCCCTGAGCCAATTGGTAGGACCAAAAGAGTGCTGTTTTCCCGCCTTCCAAGGACATATTTGACTGAGATAGGAGGCAGAAGGGGCGTTACCCAAAAGGAAGTGAGAAGTATTATTACCAGAAGGTGAGTGAATGAATACTGCACAGGCAAAATCAATAGATTCCGTTACCATGATAAGGGAAACAAAATACAGTGTAGAGGCAACCTAATCGTCTTAAATTATAAAACATTATTATCACTGAGACTCACTAATCTAAACATATTACTAAAAATCACAGTGACTGAGTACATTTGAAAAATGTTTTGGACTTAGGTAAAAATGGAGTTCATAAGTAGCTTATTTGACATTTTTTTTGTTTAGTTTTTAAGGATTTTGTGATATAATTGGATTAGTAGAGTTAAGAGCTAATTTTTCCACTAAAGTAGAAATAAACTGAGTCATAAAGCTGTGCTGATGTTCAGGATAACTAGTTTCTTTTCTGCCCAGCTCTAATACAGAGCCACGTGTTATTTTCTTAGGAAATTTACTGCATAAGACTCCATGGATCATAAGCAAAGAAAGGACCACATGTAGAAAAATCATCAGGTAGTATACCTGGGATATGAAAGTGGTTTTGTTAGAAAGAACAATAGTTCATAGGAATATTTATTACACTGTGACTTTAGTTAAATTGAAAAATACTCCTGCACTGCCCTAGACTTGGGGTTGGCAAACTATTTTTGGTAAAGTTCAGACTGTGGGCCAAAGGCAAAATTGAGGCTTTTATATATTTGTGTAATGAGAAAGAAAAATTCTGATTAATTTTGAATTGAGGAAATTTAAAACTTATTAAAACTTGAGTACAAGTTTTGTAATACGGCTCTACTGATAAGAATTTAATCATTTTAAGGGGATAATATTTCACCTAATTGTTTTGCTGATCTGTAATATGATTTTACATTATTTCATCTTTGAAATTATCTTCACGGATATAGGTACTACTAAAGTCCTTTAGTACCTATAAAGATATAGGTACTACATCAGTCCTTTAGAGCATGATTCTGATTGAGCATATTCATAGTTTGGAAGGTATATAGAATTCTATTAGATATTTGCCTTTTGGCATTTCATTCCATTGCAGATTAATTACTTCCTATTGAAGGTGCTAACTATCGTTAGGTGCTCCTCAATTGTACAGTTAGGTTTTGAAATATGGAAATTTCCTTTGCACTTGCATTGACATCCAAAAATACAGCTGGAACTGTAGTTGAGTTTGGAAAATGGAGCCACTGCGTATCTGTGTGGGAAAATGGAGCTCTTGCTGCTTGTTTGGACACCAGTGTGGGAAATGTATAAAGTAGCTTGGCATTACTTGTGATATAAACAGCATTACTTGTCATCAGAATGGCTTTGTTGCAGTATAAGTTTCACATAGAAGCTTTGTTTTGCCTTGCTTTTGAATTTATTAAGAAATATTATCAAATCTGCAGCAGAAGCTGGTTTCCAAAGCCATTCAGTGAGGGTGATTCTCATTCAGAAAAACGTCAGTCTTGTGGGGCTCCGTGGTCACTGCCCTCAGAGGGCTCTGTGGTGGGCGAGGCAGGGTGTTGAGTTTCTGTTTCTGACAAAGCTTAATGGAGGTCATGATGGTTAAGACCCCGTGAGCAAAGTGAAATTCACCATTGACTTTATTAGTTCAGTAACATGCCAGATTTGTGTATTTCCCACAGAATACCTGGTGGTGAATAACATAAAGTATAAACATTGACTTTAATCATCTTACATTTTCAGAAGTTTTGTAAATTTGCCCGGTAAACATTTTCCTGCTCCACATACATTTTTACCACCCTGAATTATAACACTTCTTTGCAGATTCCACTTCAGTTTGTACTGAACTGGTGTTTTCTCACGTTCTTTAAAAGTGTTCTTTCTTGTGGCTGTTCCATGAAGACTGTTCACAGAGGCTGATTAATTCTTGAGTCACTTCAAACTCAGCATTGACTTTTCTAGCGAACAATAACTGGGCAGTATTGGTAATGTTAACCTAAAACTAAAAGGCCTCTTAAAGTAAGAGGCAACAAGCACTTACTGATATCAGTAAGAATAGCTATTCGGCTATCATTAATTGATGCAGAGGCCCAAATAACGTTCCAGTTAGGGGACAAAAGGAATGGGTATTTATGAGAAAAGGAAGGGAAACAGTTAAATCAACAGAAGGAAAGCATTTCTATTGGTGCAGGTAATAGTGATACTAATTCTAAACAATGTTTTTAATTTCAGTTTAGTAGTCATCAGTCCAGTAGTCATAGTAACTGCTTTCTTGTTATCTTTGCAAACACTTCTTTGGGACACAAGGTTGCGTAGGCCCAGTTTAAAGGTTATTTTGCCCTGTTTTAACATTGCAAAGATTTGAGGCATAAGACTGCAAAACAGTTCCTCTGGCATGGCAGCTCTGGCTCTTTTTTTCAGTGGCTCCATTTATTTTTCTTTTGTTTGTTTACATTTTTGTCTATTTGCCCATCAAAAGCCAAGGAAAACTACTTGAAATCATTTGCCTCATTTTTTAGTTGACTATCTGTGTCTTCACGTAATTGACTCTGCTAGAAACTTAGTAGTCTTAAATTTATTTTCTCTCGACATACTTTCTGGCTGCTGCAATCAAACACGACTAACTTTAACTTACCATCACTAAGCAGTTTTCTTTGGCTAACAAATGAGCCACTTGGAAAGTAACTTCCAAGTTACTTGGTTATGTCTTTATACTCATATTTTTGTGTGTGAATAAATTCTACTGTAACAAGATACTCAAGTTTTCTAATTGTTCAGACTGTTGCCTTCCTGTTAGTTGGAGATATTGTGATCCAACATTACTTAGTCCAGTAATGTTAAAATAAATTGTATTAGCACAGCTAAAGTGTCATTGCATCGTAAACATGATACTTTGCCATATAATTGTATAACAAAATAATTCATGTTCCACTGTGCCTTAAAAGCACAACACTCAAAGTTCGCCCTTTTGTTTACAAGGTTAGTACGCATTAGTAATGAGAAATAATACATGCTGTCAAACCATGACTGCATCGCTGAGGTTTGTAGGGTGTTGAACAGCAGTGTGCAGATGGGAGCGCTGCCTCTGGTCTCTGTCCGGCTCTTCCACTTGGCTCTGCCTTTGTTGGACGGAAGCAGCCATAGACTATGTAAATGAATGAGCAGGGCTGTGTTCCAATAACATTGCATTTATGGACACTGCAATTAGAATTTCATGTAACTTTTATGTATCATGAAATACCGTTGATTTTTTAAAAACCATTTATATATGTAAATATCATTCTGAGCTTGTGAGCCAAATAAAAACAGGAAGTGGGCTACATTTGACTTGCAGATCGAACTGGAAGTTTGCCAACCTCAGTTCTAGACTTTGGAAAGATTTGGATGTTTGACATAAAGTACTGGTTTTTTTTTTCTTAACTGAGTGACCCTACTTACCAAAAGATAATCTTTATTTCTTTTATAAATTCAAGGGCCATTTTGGATTAGCATCAAGAATTATGATAATGTTAAAGAAAATGTATCACAGCACATATGGGAGTTAGAATTGAGTCAATGAGCCTGGCTCGCACATGAACTTCAATGCTGAAGCAGTGCTTGGTTTGGAAAGAGCATGAATTTGGGGATCAGACAAAGATAGTTGATTTTGAACCTCGTAACTTGTGGGAACTGATGCAAATTATTTGTCTTCTTAGCATGAGTTTCCTCATCTCAAATTGGAGATAATGCCTTATTTGCAGCATGGTTCTGAAGATTAGAAATATTTATAATACTTCTCAGGGCAGGGTACCTTTACCATTACCCTCATAATACAGTTTAAAACTGCACAACACATTAATTTCTCATGCTGAGTGTATGTTTCTGCTTTTTGAGACAAGAATAAGGCCTAGTACTTACTATTTTTTTTTCCTAAGGACTTTATTTATTTTGTAGAGAGTGGAGAAGGGAGGGAGAAAAACATCAATGTGATCAGTTGCCTCTCACATGTACCCCAATGGAAACTGAACTGGCGACATTCGCTTTGCAGAATGACGTCCAACAAACAGCCACACTGGATAGGGTGCCTTAGTATTATTACATTTTGCCTTAGATTGAACCCATTATTCCCGTTTTAAAATATTTGCACCCTAATTCTATTACATTGCACAGTTAGCTATCTTGACTTAGTGGCGTTGATGAATTTAGAATCATTAGTTCTGTACCCTTATTGATAAAAAGGTATTAATGACAAATTAATGATGTTAATATCAATTAATGTTGATAATAATTATCAATGATATTAATGACAAACAGGAGATCCAGGGCAAAACCTGGTGTCCAGCCACTATAATGCTAGTTTAAGGTCAATCCGCTGAACCAGTAGCACGATGTCAGAGTGTTCTAATGACTGCTAATCCTTCTCCACCTCTTGACTACCGTTAGTTATTTACAAGATGCTTTGTTGAAGTTCAGGTGAACCATTTAGTCCACTTCTTTGCATATAGTCCATTTCCATGATCCCATCAAAAAATAAGGAACTGGATTAAGTTTGATATAATTTTTTCCAGTGAACCCGTATTTATTCCTGAAGATCACCATTTCAGTTTCTAATACCATAACTTGGAATCAACAATCTGTAGTTGTGTAATATACCTTTTTCTTTCTTTTTTTAAAATAATAGCAATTCCATTTCCTGTCTGTACTTGTTTTGCCTTGCTTCCTTTACCGCCTGCGTGGTCTCTCAGTATGAAATGTGTCCAGACCTGGAGCTGTGGTTGTCCTTTTTAAACATATATATCTATGATGGGCTTCGTTTCCTCCTTGCCATTCTTCTCCCTTAACTTTCCAGGCTGAAGGTTATTCTTGATTTTAAAAAAGCAACCAGGAAAAGAAAAAAAGTGAAAGGGAGTGAAGCCTTACATGCTCTTTGCCATCTCTCAGTCCTGCCTTGATCTCCCTTACACATACTTTCTAAAACCCTTTTCTTTGTTGGCTTTAGCAATTTGTTTTTTAGAAATTCTCAACTAATTGGGAGTAAAGATTTTACATTTTCTCATTTATTTCCTCTGCACATTATTTCAGTCCTTGTGTATATTCTTTTAAAAGTTGAGCTTGTCAGAAGGGACTCGTTTTTGCAAGCTTGTTCCTTTTTGTCCGTATGACCATCAGTTTTAATTGCAGAACCGCCATCCCAGTCTTGAGTTCCCTTCAGTAGGTATCACAGATCTTAAGATGACATGTTCACATTCTCTCAAGGTGCCTGACACTTCCACTTTATCATTTCCTTCTCGCTGGTCATTTATTGCTACCTCTGCTCTCAGGGAGATAAGCTTTTTGGCATGTAAAGAGTTGTCAGATGCTCTGGTTTTGGCGGGGGGCAGGGTGGGTTAGAGATGTTGTTTGGACATTTGATGCTCTCCTGATTTTGCACTTTTAATTAAAGTTTATGTATTCATCAACTGTTTTTTGAACACTTTGTGGCAGGCAATGAGCTGTGTGCTTTAATCTATTTTTTTTCCTCTGGTCTGGAATTCTGTATTTTCATAATTATATCCCCATTTTTTTCTTTCTGCTTTGCCCACATATTTCCCATAGCGCATTTCACTTTGGGTGTCCTGAGCATCACTGTAGGTGTAGATCACCTCAGCATACTTCCCTACACCGCCCTTCTCACCAGTGTGTGTTCCAGTCAGAAATCTCATCATACCCAGTGTCGGTGACTGCTTTGTCACACTTGTGCCCAGTTTCTATGTTGAAAACTTCTCTGTATTGTTTTCAAACTTCCTGCTAAGTCCTCTTCTTGAGTGAATCACTCAGCCATCTTCACTCCGATGGTGTGTGTAATAGCTGGTTTCATAGTTTTTATCTTTTCACCCTTATCCTCATTCAGTTTAAAAATCTCTTTAACAAGTCAAATGTACTCTTGCCAAGATCTCATGAGATCCCATTACAGCCATCTTAAATCGTTCCTTGGAAATTAAAATTTCATTTCAAAACATCGTATGGGTAGAAAAATCATTCACTTTCTCACCATTTTTTCCCCTACTTACTGGCATGTGAGTGTCTTTTATCTGACATTGTTCAGTATCTATTGAGATTTCATCTCTCCCATTGAAGGGTATTTGCCTAGTTCCTAGTGTTTGGTGGATAGAAAGGGGACATGCCTTTCTTATATTATTTTATCAACCATCTCCCTGTTTTTAATCCAAGTCTTAACCCATGACTCTTCTTTTCCTGGTGTCTCCCATGCCCCGGCCTGGAAAGGGTTCTGCAGGATAAAATGGTTCTCATATCGTCCATAACCTCTCTCTTTGGTTGCTTAAATCTAAGGATCACTTCGCTAAATCTAATTCTTCTGTCTTTCCTGTTCTGCCAGTCTATATGTGTGTTTTAATTCTAGATCTGAGTGAGTCTGATAGGTCCCTGAACGCTCATATGACAAGAACCCACTGAACAGGGCTGAGAAGGGCATTCGATACTATCCTTCCATCCGAGGCCTTGAGGGTATTCAAGCGGATGTTGGAATCTCTCCAAGCCTAGAATAGGGCTTTACAAATACTCAGTAAATAATTGCTTGTTATTTGGTTTATTGTTGAAGCCTAATGAAAAAATTTTCTGATCTATGTAGGGACTACGTATAATGAGACTCAGTCAGGGCTCAGGAGGAAGAAAATCACTGACTGACATAAGCCTATTAAACAGCACGTGTGATTTTTGTATTAATAAGGTTGAGCTGGGCTAATAAAAATTGGATGATAATTAGACTCTAACACATTACATTAATCTGTTCCTCTTACAATTGCATTTATGTACTCTATATAACAAATATATATGTTATAAACATTTTTAATAACGTATGAATAGCAGACTTAGTACTATTTAGTGAAATGCTTTAAAATTTCTGTTGATTTTTGTAGCATCTAACTCCTAGAATCTCTATACTGAATAAGTTTCTAAAACTATTGACTCTTCTGTTTTGTAAGGATAGTAAATGAAGCCTGTAGTTCAATCAGAAAATGACAGGTAGTTAACTTGAGAGAGGTTTTCTAGACCCTTCTTTGTGGTTAACCTATGTCTAAATTGCAACAATACCCCAGACTCCTCTTTCTCTCTCACCAAGTTGAATATGCCATTATTATATATCTTAAAAACATGCGCTTCAGCTGCAAAATGTTTTCAGGACAAAGTCAGTGAATGGGTTTATCAATTTCCTGTGAACTACACTGAAAGCTTTGAATTCCTTCTGGCTCAAATAAAGTTCATGTGAAATTATGGCTTCAAGTTCACTCTTGGAGTGCTGAAACTTAAGGAGTTATCACCAAGAATATGACAAAGCTCTGACTTGCAACTGAGACTATTTCCATGAAGCATTTGTAAATTGATTAGGAAAATAAAATTTTCATATTCAACTGGGTCACAACAAATTATTTTGACTGTGATCCTTGTATTTATGGGCCAGACATCACCAGATATTTTTCACAGTTTATTCTAATTGTGTCTTGAAATCAAAGCATCTGTCTTCTAGTAAAAGAGACCAGATTTGATTCTGAAGTAAATTCCATAATTTCCTAAACTATGTTTTGTTTTTTAGATATAATTATATTATAATTATAATTCTTCTATCTTCACATCCTGTTATTAAGATATTAGGCAAGTGACTCTAGAATTAACTCTTTGAATAAATATGTTACAACAGTGTAATATCCCAATGACTGTATCTTTTGAGTTTGTGCTTTCAATTAATCAAGTATTTTATAACTTGTTTCAATATTACCTGTGACTTGCGCAGTAGGTCTGTCATCACTGGGGTCATAGAGCCCCAGGAAGTGCAGCCCAGTGTCCCGCTTGTCTGACTACCTCTGCTAACTGGAGCCTTTAAATGAGTCTTCATTCATCCAAAGAATAATTGTTGCCAATGATAGAAATCCAGAGAGTACAGATGGTTGTACAAGGAAAGTCTGGTGCCAGATACGCTGTTTGCCAGACCTCCTCCTCAGAAGTAACCTGTAAATGCCTTGCAAATCCTGTCTAGGAATGCTCTGTGATGAGCAAGTTTTGTGTGTATATATATATGCATATATTATATTATTTGTGTGTATAGATATGCATATACACATATATATGAAGTACAAACATACTGCACATAACTGTTTTGTATTTTGCTTTTTTATTTAAATATAGATCTAGAAATCATATTGACATAAGTATTAGTTATTAGGAAATATATAAATTAGGCATATTCCTAAAATTGGAATTGCTGGGTCAAAGAGAATGTATATTTACAACTTTTAAAAACTTTTGATCTCCTTGGAATTTACTTTGATAGGAGTGAGGCAGGAATTTAGCTTGATCCATTTCCAGGTAGCTGCTGGTTTCCCCAGCACTGTTTCCCTTTCTTGGGGAAATTCTCTCCACTGCTCCAGTATACATATGTTTATTATATGCTAAATTTCATGTGTATATTCCATATATAAATTCCATATATAATAAATTCCATGTATATTTAATTGGACTGTATTCTGTCCAATGAACTATCTATTCAGTTTTTTAATTACCATAGCTTTGTAATATCTTTAAATATCAGATTAGGCTACTCACCACTTTTTGTATGTTTAATTTTTGACTAAATTCTTAAAATTAATGTTTTTTAGTATATAAATGTTAATCCTGTAAAAGTTTTCTGGACTCAATAGATTGATTTTTGGAAAGTTAAAATCACTAAGAGTATTCTTATAACTGTACGCATATCATCTTAATTTACAATTTTGTATTATTTGTATGTCTTTTAAGAGTTTCCCTTTATAAGATTATCTCCATTGCTTTATTTATTAGCTTTAAACAATATCTGCTTAGAAAATTAGAAAAATCAGTGTGCTTATATTCCTTATACTGTAGTCTTTCCTGAATTCTTTGTCTCAGAATTTATTTTTTATTTTTAAAGATTTCATTTATTTTTATAGAGAGGGGAAGGGAAGGAGAAGGTGAGGGATAGAAACATCAACGTTTGATTGCCTCTCATGCACCCCGTACTGGGGACCTGGCCCACAACCCAGGCATGTACCTTGACTGGGCATCAAACCAGCGACCCTTTGGTTCACAGCCCCGCGCTCAATCCACTGAGCTACACCAGCCAGGGCCATTTCAATATTTATTAATTAGATTGTTTTTCAACATATTTGTGACCTATAACATTTCAGTTCTTTCACCACAATTTCCAGTTTTTATATCAAAGTAGAATCAGTATACTTCATCATTCCTACTATTACTTTTTTCCAATTCTTGAGTTCCCTCATGTTTGAGAGTTTGTTATTTGCCTTTATTTTTGACAAATAGTTTGGCTGGGAATAAAATTTCTACATCATCCTTCTGCCCCTTGTGCCCTCTAGACCTGCTTCACTGTCTACTGACAATAAAGGTTTTCGTGGAAAGGGAACTCAGTTCCTCATGGATCCCGCACCCATCGGTCACTTGACCCATTTTTGGGTGGGTCTGGGTGCTCACAGTGTTCTTGAAGTCCATCTTTGAAATCTTGGGAGAGATCGTCCTATATCAGTCTTGGAGGGGCAAAATTTACCTTTTAAATCTTTTGTTTGAAAGAAGGTTTTTTCTATTGCTATGTTTTAGACAACTTCTGTTTTATTTGTTTTGCTTACTTTTTCAGCAATATCAGTTATAGCTATTTAGAGCTTGTGTGTTCGTCATATTTTTTCATTTTTTATCTACTATTTGTGAAGTGTTTTCTCTTTTTGGTTTTATTTTGCCCCAGTTTACCAATGTGGTTCTCTCTAATCATGACTTCATACATTTAAGTTGCAATTTTATTTTTCTGTTTCTTCTATTTTACTAATTCTATATAAAATCTCCCCATGACTTTCATCTACTTTCTTTATATGCATTGTGAGATCACTTTTTTAGTGTAGTGTTTGGCTGTCTTTTAAATTTTTTTCTTGAAGTATTTTTAATGTATTTTGGTAGTTTCATGTTTCTTGAAGTATCTCTTTACATATTCCATGCTGGTTCATTTCTAGTCATTTTAAAACTAAGGCTTTTGAAAAAAGGGGAGGGAAAGCTGAGTCTGTTGGCAAAATAAGATATGTCCCTTTGAAACAAGAACATTGAAAAGAAATGAAAAACACAAAAGAAAAATGATAAAACAACGGAAATAAATAGTGAAGTGGCGGAGCTCAAAAAGAAATAAAGAGAAAAATAAAATCCTAAGAGAAGTCAGGATATTGGACACTGCAAAAATAGAGTAGACAGCATGAAAACATAATTTGTGATGAGTAGAATAGGTTTGGAATTCCATTTTTTTTTTTTTTTTTTTTGGTGGGACAGTTATTTTTGAAGATAAAAGTATAGTGGAACGGCTGCAAGAGGAGGCTGGATTAATTAACTGTCTTTGTAGGCTTTACAAATTAAAAAAACCCTCATTTGTGGGTCAGATTCTGCTGTTATCTCGAACTCTTTTGGTCACATTAGTAATTCTTTTGTCACAGTTTTTCTTGTGTACTTCTTGCATCATCAATAACAGGTTACTCCTTTGTCTCTTTAATCTCAACAGGTAAATTTTTCTTTTAACTTGTCAGTTTTTCCTCACTTGGCTCCATCTCTCTTGCCACAGTTGGTTGTCAGATAGCTGTAGGGACCCTCAAGTGCTCGGCCATGCACCTACGTCTTGCCTTTGCAAGTAAGGAGTTGTTGATTTCACTCCTCATCTGATCACTTCTCGGAAATGCTGGAGCTCCACCTAACCCTGGGGCTGTTCTCCCTTGGTAAGGTCTAATACGGTCCTTGGCAAACTTCTTAAAGTATGGATCATCGTTGTGGCTGCACGCACATGCATTTACACTTCATATTTCTGCTTTTTCTTCCCCTTATAGCTTTGAGTTTGTTTCAAAGAAGATATTCTAAGCCCTGCCATATTAACTAGACAATTTCATGATGATCACGTGTGGCGACCATTCCTTTGGACTAAGCATTGCTCTATCAATCACCTTTTAGCCTGGAGATACCGAGGTAATGATAGGATGACACTGGAGTCTGAATTTATCTTTATCACATTTCGAAGGCTGTGGAAGAGTGCCAGGGAAGCATGAGTGGCAGCTGCCTCCAGGGTGAAGAAACTGAAAGGGAAAGAAGTATTCCCTTGTTGCTGCAGACACTGATTGTCACAGGGAGAGCCACTGGGATTTTTTTCTTAATGACTGCACTTCCTTGGATCCTGAGACAGTCTTGAACAAGGTAAGATGTTCACAACCCCAGATCCATTGGTTGGTAAAGACCTGGAATTAGAAGTGCTCTTAGTCGGGGGTGTCTGGCCCATGGCCCATGGCCCATTGGCCCCATGCGGCGCAGGATAGCTATGAATGTGGCCCGACACAAAATTATAAGTTTACTTAAAACCTTTTTTCTGCTCACCAGTTTTCATTAGTGTTTGTGTATTTAATGTGTGGCACAAGACAACTCTTCTTCAAGTGTGGCCCAGAGACGCCAACAGGTTGGACATCCCTGGTAGCCCAAGGTATTTAGGTGGCTGGCAAATCACAGAAAAACCTTCCTCCTACAGAGCTGACATTATTTGCCCATCCCCATCAAATTCTGGACTTCCATAAAATGGCTGCTGAACGAATGAATGAATGCTCTACCTCTCTTCTGGTACTAGAGTCGGGCTTCAACCCTGACTCCTCACCTGGGGCCCTGTTACCTGGTGCCTGTGTCTTCAAGTGCCCTTCCACTGTATGTCTGTCTTCTTTTTTGTCTGTAACAAGGATGCTGTCACGGGATTTAGGGCCTATCTGGTGGGCCCTCCTTCAGCTTAATCAGGATGATGTCATCTTGAGAGCCTTAGTTATATCTGCAAAGATCCCTTTTTCAATGAAAAAAATATTTGCAAATTCAGCAATTGTACCTACCCTTAGTTTGCTGCAGTTTCATAAGCAAGGAATAATAGAACAGTGTGTGCTCAATTTGTCGAATGCAGAACAAAGAAGGTTATGCAACAGCAGATAACTGGTAGAACTCAGCTTCAGATCCAGGTCTCTCTGACTCCAGAGCCCGTGCACACAGCCGCAAGGCCGTAAGGCTGCATCGGAAACGAGCCGCTGACACCGGGGATGGGCTCCTGTCACCGCTGTGTGCCAGTTTGATAGGAACCCAACCACAGCGATGTCTGATCATCTGACGCCTCAAAGTGGTATCAGGAATAAAACGTTATTTTATCCAAGGGATTAATTACTTGATTAATCAACTTTGCAGCACTACTTCATGAATATAATTTTTCTTGCTTTCTGGTAACAATGGCTGCTTTTAACTTAAATTTTCAATGCTGTGCATGTTACAGAATTCCTATAGGTGGTACATAGAGCATTAGAAATAACCTTGCTTTAGTTAAAAAGGCGTGAGAGAGGAGGCAGGGAGGATAATGGTGAACACAGTAAATTGAGGAACAGTCAAAAGCCCCAACATAAAGAGCAAAAAAAAGCACAGAAATTGTACTACACAGCCTAACGACACAAAACATTTCATTTTTCTTTGAGTGAAACTGGTCTGACCTTCACAGTTCTGAAATAACAGGAAATATTTCTCTGGTAATTGTAGTGCATTTTAGGCAAGTAGTTAAGCAGAATGGTCAGCATGAATAAATATAGTTAGAAATTGTTAGGGCAGGTTTCTGTGGAGAGTGAATGTTAAGCAGTAATATAAATGTAAGGGCTTACAGCAAAATGAAATTCAAAATGTAAAGGTCAAACCTGCCTAAGAGAGACTTTTAGGTAAACTATTGGGTTGAAAAACCGATTCCCATTTTGTTTTAATAGTAACGGATGGCAGCTGAGGTGATGCGTTTCAGTTGCGTGGGTCTTGCAGCTGTATCTGGAGCTTGATTCAGCAGAAATGTGTGTGACTTCCGCGGGACTATGAAAAATGGCTGCATTCCCTCTTCCCGAACCTGAAATTAATGGCCAGAAACATTATACATGAGGTAGGTTGTAAAAAAAAAAAAGTGTAAGTACTTTATGTAGAAATGGTTAATTTTCCCTTAGATAAACACTGAGGATTTTATAGGATAGTTTAGGACAAATTTATGTAATTTTAAATCGCAGTATTAGCTAAAAACAACTGGTGATAAGAATGAGAGAGACTTCTTATTGCTTTTAATCTCTTGCCTCATTCCTGAATTTGAAGTGTATTATCTGGGCTTGTTCCTAAGTGAGAAAACTGGCTGGCCGGGGCCATGAAAACTTGTACAAAGACCAGATGATCCCTAATATCACATCTGCCCTCACCCTTTGAGGAATTTTGTACATAAAGGAATCTTTACCTTTAGGGAATATTTATGAGCCCCACCTATATGCCAGCCACACTTCTAGAGATGTAGAGATAAAGGAAGCATGGTTACTGCCTTCAAGGCTGTTTAGAGGGATTGGGAGTGGTGAACACGCAGGTACCCCAGTTACAATTCAGAGTACTAAGGGAATGCTGAGGTGGTGAGATTGATACCACCCAATCCAATTAGAGGGTGGAGAGGAATTCAGGAAAACTTCTTGGAGGAGGTGTGGTTTGAGGGGAGTGCAGAAGTTGCATAAATGTCTTACCTGTTTGCTCTTTTGCCAAATATTGAACAATTACCACCTATCTTTCAGGATTGTGGTGAGGATTATGTTAGATAGCATAGGTAATTACTCAAGCAGGTGATTCTGCTAAAATAGTTAATGGCTTAAAAGTGAATTAATTATTCATCACTGTACCCACACTGGCCAACCTGCCACCCTCAGCCGTGGTGGCTTAGCTGACTTACAACACGGTGTTGTGGCATTTGGGGTCTTTTTCTCCAGATTTCCCAGGCCTGGCCTCGGACTTAACAATGTACCACAACCGTAGCCAGAAGCAGCACTGGACTTTGGCCAGTGAGGAGCAGCTGGCATCACTGCTGCCAATGCTAGCCGCAAGTTCAAATGCAAAGCAGTGGTGAACAGGGCTTCTTCCAAACGATCCAGTCTCTCTTGAGACTCATGAAAAATGACACTCTGTGAATACTGTGGGAAGAGATTCTTGGAATTCTGTTTGGTGTTTAAGCCAGCAATGCCAGGGTCTATTGTGGGTACAGCTTATATGTATTTCAAGTATTTTTATCTTAATAATTCAGTAATGGAATATCACCCGTGGAAAATAATGCTCACTTGTGCATTTTTTGGCCTGCAAAGTAGACAAATGCAGTGTATGTAGTTTGTTTGTTGGAAATCTGCAGGGCAGTCCTCTTGGACAGGAGAAGGCACTTGGACAGATTTTGGAATATAAACTGCTTCTTATACAGCAACTTAATTATTGTTACAGAGCTTTTGAGGGCTTCCTCATTGATTTAAAGACCTGCTATCCCATGCTGGAGAATCAGAAACGTTGAGGAGAACAGCCGATAACTTTATGAAGAGAGTAGCATTGATGGATACTGACCTTTCATCCACAGCTTCTCAAATTGCCCCGACCGCCATTTTATCTGGTGCATCCAGAGCAGGAATTACTATGAAAAGTTATGTGTCACAAAGTCTGATACTGAAAGAAAACAGAACTGGCTTGTCATGGCTACTAGATATAATGAAGAGCATGAGAAACTTGGTAAAAAAAAAAAATGAACCACCAGATGTGAAGAAGTTGCTGTTCTGGTAGAAGTTGGAGAGATGTTTCTCTGCTGAGTTCGCACTTCATCCCAAAGAAGAGAAAAGGCTGTGAAGGTGATGACTGTGTCTCAGAGAGACGCAGACAAGGTGACAGGTGTTCTCAAAGGAGCGGGCGCCGACGATGACCTGGCGGATTCTCTCCACCCATTTGAAACTGACTTGTCAGTGACAACAAATCAACAGAAGGATGAAGTATACCTGGCATTTAAATTTATTTGAGTCAAATAAAGTGAATGCATCTCAATATAGTAAACTTTTCTATTTATTTAAAATTTTTTCCTTTCAGGGTAGTTTTATGTGAAATAAAACATCTTCAAAGGACCTGGAATAGTACCTTGTTTGATTTTACTCAATTGGTTAATTGAAAATATTTCCAAATGGGTCTTTTAAAAAAGAAGAAGTCAAATAATCAAATAGGCTGTCTTTAGTAGTTGTCTAGATAAAAACCTTAAGTTGTTCAGTTTTATAGGTAAGCAGTTAGGTTACCTAAGTGAATTCATACAAATATATTACAGTTACTAGGAATTTTTCACATTAAACATTTTCAAGAAATTTAATTCAAAGGGGTGAATTTAAATTCAAAGATTCAAAGGGGTGGATATAAAAAATAAAAGCACAGACTGTAGTACCCACTTACTTGAGTGTGAATCATGGACACCTTCACTTTGTGACTTTGGGCAAGTTACTAAAGCTCTCTGCCCACTTCCCAAGGTGAAAATTGGGGGAAATGAGAATGCCCACTCTCAGGATCAATTTGAATAGTGCCTCTGTATACTAAGTGTTCAGTAAAGATTGGCTATTATAAAGAAAGTGAATTGTTGGCCCCACAGGCATCTGGATTATGAGGAAAAGTACGGCGTTAAGTTAGCGTTCAGCTTTCTGTCCTTTGACGTCTCTGCCTTACTCTCTGTAGCCGCCTCTGCCTTCAGATTCACCGCTTAGGTCAGTTGTTCCAGAGATAGCAAGAGACATAATGTTCTCAGCTGATATCACACACGATAACACCCAAGATATGCATTTTAAAAGTTCATTTAGATATTAGTCAATCCATGCAAGTAGTGAGAGCATTTTGTAATCACTTCGTTAGAGAGACTTAAAAGAACAGCTTTTTTTGGTGATTCTTCCTTGTTTTCTTGGCTCCAGCACCTACCCAGAACCTGGTGGATCCATTTTAGTGGAAAGGTTAAACTGAAGTCACTTTCAAATGTTACAGCTTAACTAGAAGTGATTTTAAGAAGTCATGACCAAGTACCTGTAACTTTAACATTTATTTATTTACCTATTTAAATCAACCAAATAATTTATTCCTTTATCTGAGCACAGTGCATACTATACTTGCTGCCAGGGTTTTCTTTCTTCATGAGTATGTCCAGTTTTGTGGTATTCCTGGTCTCTTTTGAACTTGCCACCTCTGTGAAAATTTCCCCTGCCTGTACCCTTGGTGGCTTCTTGTTTTGGCTCTAAGCGATGACCCAGATTGTCACCTCTAGTCATCACCTCCTTAGTAGGCAGCCCTATCACCCCCGGGTGGCAGAAAATGAAATAGCGGTCTCTGATTGTCTTGTAATTCTCTTAATGTCAGGAACAGCTAATAGTTTTCATGAGTCTTAGAGTTCTCCTAAGCTTCTTGGAATACAATTAGAGTATCTTTTCCTAGAGGACTATAACACAGCTTCTTGGGTTCATCAAATCAGTTTATCTTGTTTTGAAGAAGCATCAAAGCATATTGTAAAAGTTATGCAAATGTGAAAGGAAGAATATCAAACTCAAGGGGTTGCCATGATCTTTGAGATAAACTCCCCTTTCTCTCTTTACCCTTGAGCCAATGATATGAAAGATAGTTCTTAAAAAAATGAAAAAAGGGAAGTAATGTTTTACCAAAAGTAATATTTTAGGACTGCTATTGAAAGAAACAATCTTTAAAAAATGCAAAATAGGCTCATTCTCAGTTTAAAATGACTAATTAATAAAAAAAGATCAAAGCTTATTTTTATTTATTTATTTTTAAAGATTTTATTTATTTATTTCTAGAGAGAGGGGCAGGGAAGGAGAAAGAGTGGGAGAGAAACATCAGTCCATTGCTTCCCATACACCCCCTGCTGGGGACCTGGCCTGCAACCCAGGCATGTGCCCTGACTGAGAATCAAACCTGAAACCTTCCAGTCTGCAGGCCAGCACTCAATCCACTGAGCCACACCAGCCAGGGCAAAAACTTACTTTTTAATACTGCTGATGCTGTTGAAAAGATGCTGAACGAGGCAGTGAGGCATGTTGAAATTGGGCTATGATTTATTATAATTATTTGTTGAATTTGGTTTTCCAGTTTAGAGTGCACCTCCTGCAGGCAGACATGGGCTTCATCCTCGCCTTCCCCATGGAGGAGGGAGGAGTAAAGTCTCCCATCTCCACAGGGAAATTTGCTGGATTTCTGGTTCTTCCTTGACCAGCAGTTTCAGGTCTGTTTGTTTACTGCTTTGTCTTTTTCTTTAAGCCTTTTGGAATCACTCTTTTATATAGCAGGTGATTTTCTTTTTTTGATCTAATCCAAGGGGATTCGATATAAAAATATAGGGAATATTTTTTGCTCATTTGCATTTAGTGTTTTGACAACCATTTTTTAAATTTTAAACCTACCATTTTTATGATATGCTTCTGGTTCTTAATTTTATTTGCTATGTGGTCTGAGATGTTTATATTTTTACGTATGTTTATGTATCTAAATAATGATTTAATGAGTGCTCAGTTTAAGATTCAATGTTTATTTGCCTTCTCTTCTAAGAGATGTAGAGAGAAACATGCTTTCTCTTTATCCTACTTTCTGCCATCACCTGAGGCAGATTGTATTATTATTTCTAAATTGCTGTGGTCTTCAACATTTATGGACTGTTCTACCAATAATCCGCACAGCTGAGTGGTGTCTTTGCAATGATTTCTCCATTCATCTCTAATCTAAGTGTGAGGGATATCCTAGCACAGTAGTTGTTCCGAAGAAGAGCTCAAAGGAACCACGTGCCATATTATGTTGCAAATTTCCTATTATCCATCAATTCCTTTTATACTTTCAATGACAACTGGTTCAGACTGAATATTCCTAGTTTATGTTTTTCTTCCCTGAGGACTTGGTAGATATTGCTCTGTTGCCTTCTACAGTGCTTTTTATGAAAGTCTGAGGTCAGCCAGGTTTTATTCTTTCTTGTAGGGAAATTGATTTTTTCTTTCCTCCGTTGCATTATTATTATTAAAGTCCAGTGAGTTTCTCAAGTTATATATTGATCATTCTATAAAACCCATTTCCTGTTGCACAACATACTCATTGCATCTATACGTTTTGATTCTTCCTTTATTTCAGGGAAATTTTCTTTTATTAGATCTTTGAATAGCGCTGTGTTTCCTGTTTAGGAATGTTGGTTGTGCATATGCTGGATCTTTGGCTCCACAACAGTGATTTTCTTTCAAATACTTTAAAAATCTTTGTTCTTCTATATTTCTGTTCCTTCAGAAATGGCTTGTGTTTTCTCTATCGATGCCTCTAATGTGACCTTCATTTATATAATAGTTTTATTTTGTCTTCTTTTTTTTGACTCTGGCACACTACTCTTTATTACATTTATTTTCTTATCTTTTTCCTTGAGTTCTACTAGGTCTTGTCTGAACTCTTGTTTTCAAGGGGCTGTAATTTTTAAAATTCCTTCTCTTTAAATCGCATTATAGTCTTTATATATTTTTTTTGGTCTGATTTGTGTTACAATCTTGTAAATATTTTATCTGCCTTCTGCTTGCCCCATTCTTTAGGTTTTTGGAACTATTTTTGTATATGCCCCAGATGATTTTTTTCCTGATTATTATTCATCTATAATACACACCTGCATCAGCCATTTGATGATGGATTGTCTAGAGTAGGGTTGGGTAGAGTGCAGTAGGAAGTTTGCTTTTAGACCATGGCTTTTGAACACATTCTCACTAATATTCTGCCCCAGGCATATAGATCAAATCAGGTTTGGTCTCTCTGGCACATAGTGAAGTCACAAACATGTTTGTGAATGTGGGTGTGTGCTCATGCATTCATTTCTTTCCCCTCCCTCCCTCTTTTCCTTCTCCCCTCCCTCTCTCCCTTCCTTCATCCCTCCCTCCTTTCTCTCTTTCCCCTCCTTTTTCCTTCTTTCTATAGTAATTTTCCCTGCTTCTGTGCAGGGCTACTTACCCCTGATAATTTCTTTACCACCCTGTTTCATCCACAGCAACTTTCTTGAAAAGATGCTGTGTCTGTATGTTTTCTTAGTTAGATTAGCAATATCTGCCACTCTGTGGTATGAAGTAAGGTTTACTGAGGCTCCCACAACTTCTGCATGAAACCAGTCGGCATTCAAGTGAAGAGTGACTCTTCTTGTCTTGGTGTATCCCACCTCTGTGGATGAATGCCTCACTGGCCTTACAGCCTGCACTGGCTCGTGTCTCTCATGGAGCTCTCCCTGCCGTTGTATGATTTTCACTGCTCTTGGCATTGTGGTTGTTTCTTTCTATGTTGTAGTTGAATGTTATGGTTTCTTAGCCTATTAATTTTCTATCATTCTGTAATAAACCACGCCAAAGCTGAGTGACTTAAATCAACCACAGTATATCACTTCTCCCAATTCTGTTGATCTTTCCAGTTCTGCTGGTCTCTCCTGGGTTCATTCATGTGGCTGCAGTCAGCTGGTGACTCAATGGTGATGGCTGAGGAAGCTGGATGTCTCGGCTTCTCTCTCCACAAGGGCTTTCACCCTAAATATCTTCACAGCATGGTGGTCTCAGTATGCCAAGGGAGTAAGCAGGCACAAGACCTTTCCAGGCTCAAGGCAGAAAGGCCCATAGCAACACTTTGCTTCGTTCTGTTGGTGAAAGCAAGTCACAAGGACAGTCTACTTGCAAGGAGTGACAACGTCCCTTTGTAGAAGGGTGTGCGTCCAGGGATGCAAGGTATTATTATGCCTGTCTTTGGGTGAACAATAACGCACCGATCTTTATCTTCTAATTTATGTTTCTTAACCTTATTTTTATTTGGTTTCCTATTACGGAAAAGATTTAGGGACAACTTTAGACTCTTGCCTTTATAGGAAATCAGCTACAAGTTTTAATGGTAATGAATATTAAGAAAACTCATACTGTATATCTTTTAAAATAACCCAGAACCTTTTACTTTTTGCTTATCAAAGTCCGTAAGATATAACTTAAGAAGTGTCTCTACTATCTGTGGTTCATAGCTGTCAATTATACTGCAAGGATTCTAAAACCTGAACTAGAAAAGGATTTTCTAGCTTGTGTAGTACAGGATAATGAGTTTTGGGCAGGAGAGCAGAAAGGCTGGCTTCTATTTCTGATTCTAACACTAGCTTTGTGATCTCAAGAAAATCAGTTTACTTTTGTCTCTTGTTTGCTAAAACGAGGTGGTTCTTAAGCTTTAAGGTCATAGAGATTACCTATGAGATTTGTTAAAAATTCAAATTCCATCCCTGAAAGTTTTGACACAGTAGGTCCAACAATAAAGTCCAAAAATCTGATTTTTTATAAGACCTTTATATGATTTTGTGCCGGTGGATTGTTGACCACATTTTGAGAAGTACTTTGTACCACAGATCTTACAGAACTCTGAAAACCTTAGGACCAACCCTTACTTTCAAAGTTGTTTTAATTATGAAATGTATCTTTAAAATGTGTGTTTGTTCACTGAGCAATGATGATTTAATTATCTGAGTCACTTATAAAGTCTCTGAGAATAAACACCTTACCTAGGGCTCACTGCTACCACACATGTCATTATGTAAATGAAAAAATTAGTTTCTCATGAGTGTCATTAAAATGTGTTGATTTAAAAAAATGCACGTTTTTGTAATCCTCACTTCTGTATTACACATTTCTTTTCTGTCATGCATAATAGAAATAGGTTGACATTACAATTAATCATAGAGATTTAAGGGCCAATCTTTAATAAGTTAAAAACCTATATCTGCCCCCACCTAATATGTAAAAATATCAGGTTGTGTTCTAGGGAAGTCATTTCTCATAATTCAGACATATCCCATCTACCTCCAAGTTAATTCTAAGCAGTGAATAGTGAAAATTATTAAAAACAGATTTGCACACATTAGGTGCTAAGATTATTAAATAATGTATTTTTTAACACCAGACAATAAAGAGTTCAGTGACATGTAACATTCAATAGTTCAAGTTAAATGCCACCAACATATAACACTACCATTGATAGGATTAGGGGTGAGGACATATTATTTAGCAATAAGCAACCCAAAACTAAAGAATATTCACTTACAGAGTATTGTAGTTTTTTGTTTGTTCTAGTTTTTGGTTGGCTTTGCAGACCACATTCTTAGCTTAAGGACCATACAAAAATGGGCCATGGACCTGGCCCATCATGGGTCATAGCTTTAAAGCCCCTGCTCATGATAAAAATACCCATCAAGCTCTGAGTAAGATTGATTTCCGGTTTTAAACATTGTGTTAGTAATTTAGTTGACAACTTTATTTTTTGTTAGGGCAACTCTCCATTTAGCCACTTGATGGCAGCATTTACTATGTGCTGGCATGAACTCCGTTTTTTCTCTAGGTAGTTCAGCCTCGTTTAACAGTGGTGGTGGGAAAAGATTGATAGCAATGCAAATGTATTTGTAACCACGAGAGATAGTCACCTTCCACCCCAATTAGCCTTTGCATTGATTTACTGAGGAAAAACATCTATTACTGAAAAAAGTCTTAAAGATTAGTGTTGCATTATTTTGTTACAGTTGAAATATGTAGGAAAAGTGATCTCACAGAAGATACACTTTAATCTAACTAAAAATGTACTTGCCCAATAATTTAAAAAAAAAAGATACATCATTGAGAATGCAGCTCTGGTTCAGAATCTGTACCATAATTTTTCTCCCCTAAAGCCATATAGTTAGTTATTTGAGTATTTTCTAATAATGAGCTTCTGTCACATTTTAGATCTTTAAAAAGATTTATTCATGAGCTGTTCCTTGGATAAAGCCATTGATCTACCAAAAAAGAAAATCCCATTTCTGAATATCTTTGTGAGAATATAATTATGATTGGAACTAAGTTTTTCTTTCTTTCTTTTTTTAATGAAAAGGCTTACTGCCGCCTGAAATATATTTTTGCACCCCCTAACAAATGCAACTGCAGCCGTGACTTTTTCCTGCAGAGAAAAACCTCCCAGTAACGATTTTATAAACATCCTAGCAAGCACTTTCCATGGGTGGGTTCACGAAGGGAACTCTTGTTCGAGATTTACCTGAAGCACAAATTGGTAGAGATTTACAAGGTAGTTAAAATTTAGTGCTTTTGGCTTGAAGGAAGGAAATAAGTTTTTTGTTTGTGTGTGTGTGTGTATTTTAACCATCCTCTGTTTTCCCTGGTCCCTTAGTTCTCTTAAAAAAGCATGGCATTGTGTGAGTTTCATTTCTTTGTGCCGGTACCAGAGAAGATTCCCCATACTCTAATTCATGGCCCTTTGAATGTGTGCATCTGAGTAAGGTTAGCACCCTCGGTGCAAGGCTGGGAAGGAGGCTCTGCTGGAGCATCCAGGGCTGTGTAAATCGCAAGAAAGTAACATGGGTAGTCTCTGACCGCGAGTTATGTAAATATCTTTATGAGTGTATATAAATATTCTTGGGAGGCGATTCCAGCTCTATTTTCACAAGCTTAACTCCATTTTCCTGAGCTCGTATGTTTACTTACATACAATTGTACATTTCCTTCTGTTTATAGACACTAGGGTATTCTGGGTCCATATAAGGAGACTTCTTCTGTCCCTTACACATTCTTCCTGTAGTTCATCTCATGCTCGTGCAAAAAAATTATTTTGCAACAAAAGTAATGCAAGATTACTGGAGAAACCTTAGAAAATGTAGGTAACAGTAAATAAAAACATAGAATATCTTAGCAGGCTATTATTTGTGTTATGTAGCCCTTATTTTCATATTTCTTGCGGTGAGAAATGCTGCCTGGCTGGAAAAGGAACTTTAAAATGGTAACTTTTAAAAGGAACTTTTAAATGGTAACAGTGTAGTCAACCACCAGGTCTGATTGTATACATGTGGGAATCCACACAGAGGAAGTTTAAATCTAGGTTTGATAGACATAATTGCTGATATGTTCAGTCTCGGATGAAATCAATGTGGAAAAGAAACAGGAAATAATAGCCCTGACGGCTTTCTGTATCTGCAGCATTTGCTCTGTGTTAAAAGGCTGTTCGATTCTTGCCAGCAGTGTAGAAAGGAAGGAAAAGTGTAAGTGGAACACTGAGAGGGGCTGGTTATTCTTTCAGGAGAGCCTTGGTTTTGATTGGCCCGGTGCTCTGAGACACTCGGTGCCCCCAGCACAGTGCCCTCGCCCTCACTGGTGATGAAGGGCATCGTGAGCTGTCTGCCCATGATGACCAACCGGGGGTCCGAATGGCCTCAGCAGCGTGCCTCTCACCAGTTACGTGGCGGGGACGGGGGAGGTTGTGTGTGCGTGTGCACACGCATGCATGTTCACCTACATGTTCCATGCATGCTGACTTTTCTGGTTAGCGCAGTGCGATCAAAGCCTGGTCACTGGTCAGGGTTGAGGTCTCAGCCGCCCGATGATAGGGATGGCCGCTCCATTACGCTCAGCTGTGCCTCGTTTAAAGCGGAGCAAAAGGGTCTCAGAAAAGAGGAGAAGCAGAGCTTGTGATGGTGGTTTAATCGGAGGTGAGGGGTGGAGAAGTGGTGATATGATCGAGGAGCTGCTTACCTGCCATAACATTTTGGGGATGTCCCTACATTCTGAAGCCACTGTAGGGCCTGGCAAGTTTGGTTAATGGGCTTGGTAAGCCCTACAGCCGTAAGACCCTTCCTGGGTTTAGAAGAGTTGAGTGATCAGTTTTGTTTTCCATTTTGTTGTTTTGCCCTTTGCAAATGTTCATCCCCTGTGAAATTTTGTCTGTTCGATAAAAAATTACCCAGAGAGTTGAAATTGGCATTGATTTTTAATTTATACAGAAGTTATTACAAATATATATCAGTGTCAATTAAAACAAATTTCATTGCCTACAACATAGGAAATCAAATTTCCTAATTGCATTTACCATGTGGGCAGTAGCACTGGTTTCGGAGTTTAAAGGTCGTGGATGATTAGGCTCTGAGTTTGAATTTAATTACAGTACATTTTCCCTTTCCCTCCGACATTGCAAATGTGACTGACAGGAAATACTGGCAGGAGTTAGCATTATCTAGTAAGCGAATTGTTGATGCCTGTTTTCAGTTTGCCTTCTTTCTTGCACCCCATCCTCTATAATTGCCAAGATAACTTGCAGGTAAATATATCACTGTTTTAACAATGAGACCAATGAGTAATAAGCTGCAAATGAAACCTCTGGCTCTGATTTACAAACGGCATTAAGCAAAAATTCAGTTCTCTTTTATTATCCTATAGTAACGTAAGTAGTGTTCTCAAGTTCATGTGTTCCCATTCAAGTTGCTTTTTAGACTCTTCTCATAAGTCCTGTTTCCCCCTTTGCACTCCTCATTCTCCATCTCCCTTTACCGTTACCCAATTTGTAGTTTCTGACAATTTTGCTCTTTGTCTGCCATGTTTCAGTAAGGAAGAAAAATCAGTTCATTATCAGATTCTAATCGGTGATCTGAGTTCTGGTTCTCACATGTCATCTCGCACATGTCAACTCTCCAGGCTGCAACTGCAGACGAGGGTGATGAGCAAGTTCATTTCTATGGTCACTTTTAATCTTAAAATCCTGTGGTTCTTCATTTCATTGCCCCTATGGGAAAAAAAAGTCAGAAAGAGTTTGCTTAACTTTCTGTCTTTTTAAAAACAATAAATATAGTTAGTAATCCCACAGAATACATTTTTATCAATGGAAGTGGAGATGACATTTTTGTTTTCTTAGTGAATATGATTATGGCATACGATATTTGTCATGATGTGGTGATTTCTAGAACAAAGCTGTTGCAATGGTCGCTCAGGTGCTGTGAGTGCTCTAGTGGGTGTTCAGAGCACTGGGCGACACCGACGACGGGTCGGGGGGTGAGCAGGTGTATGAGGCTGGGCAAGTGGAGATGCTGGTCGTCCCTTCGTCCTGGCCATTGTAGCAAAGGAGCTCATTGATCCTGAGTGCTGTCTAGATGGGATTACATTCTTGAGTTGCTTTGTGATCATTTGAGTTTATACCTATAGGAAACATCTTTACAACCAAAATGTCTGGAGGCCATTAACTTTGTTACTCTGTATCTGTGAGTCTTCAGTACTGAACAGAATTAAGAGATGTTTTTAAAAGATTTTTGAGGGACTAACCTCAAAAAAGCCAACCTAGACTAGATAAGAAGAGAGAAGAAAGAAGACGAAATACAGAGAAAAACTTCTGAATAATTATAGATAGCACAGGATTTAAAATAATAATACTACTGTAAAGAAATATATGCATACAGTTGAAAGCATTGATAAAAAGAATAATTTCTGAAAATGCCAAAATTGGCATGAGGAACAGAGAGAACACGAATGAACCAATAATCATTTAGAAAGGGCGATGGGGAGAAATGCCCTCCTGCCAGGAAGGGATCAGGCCCAGAATACTTCATAGGAGGATTTGTCCAAAAATTTCAGTAATATAATCTCTCTGTATTGTACATATTGTTCTAGAAAATGGAAAAATATTAAAGCCATTATTGAACTCATTTAGAAGCTACTATAACCTTGGCTACATAGCCAAGAAAACATATAAAAATAAAATTAGAAGCCTATTTATTTTACATATGAGCCTAGATGATAAATTCTAAGTAAAATATTAAGAGAATTTAAGCCTAATAAAATATGGCTGTCATTACATCTATCTAAGTAGAATAAAAAGCCTTCATACTTCAGAATATCCTGAAATGTTGGAAAATGTATGACAAATAACCTTAAATGCATAACTGGACTCTAAGAAAGTAAAGGAAATCAGCAAAGATCCAACATGGAGGTGGGTAAGAATGCTGAAAACCAGAGAAACAAATACGGCTGATTTTGTGGTGCCTTAGAGATGGGATATTGGCCTCACTAACCAAGGGGCCGCTGGTCTTAATGGTCAAAGAAAACGGCTACATGACGTGGGAAGTTGAACCCAAAGATGCTGAAAGTTTAAACCCTGAGTGCAAAATGTACCAGAATAATTCTGTCCTATTTTTAGTGTTTTACTCACCAGCCTAGAAGGAAAGATTATTTTTTTTTTCATTGAAGAAAAATTTCTTCTCAAATAATTTTTAATTGTGGGTCATTTTAATGCATATGTACATTTTTAATTGACATAAAAATAGTTCTAAGATAATATTATCTCTGGAGTGCTTGAAGAGAAAATGTAAAATCACATCAACAGCATAAACTAGTTTATATTGATTTCCATCTAATAATCTGTCACTTATAGAGGAGATTATTGCCTCCAAAATGAAAAACAAACATGGAAATAACCATGTGTATCAATCAGTGCCAGTGGAATTAGACCCCCAAAACTTTCAGATAGAATTTGTATGAAATTTATACTATGAAAATAGCATATTTTAGATTCTTGAGGGCCTAAAATGTCCACAAAATGAGAAAAAGAATGAGACTAAACAAATAAAATATTAAAGGACCTAATAACTAAGTTCAGCGAGGCCACATAAAAATCAGTTGGGTGTCTGTGTGTTAGCAATTAGCATATGGGCCCTGACCTTGAATTACCATGTACAATTGCTCAAAAAGTACTAAACACTTCAGTGCAGATACAAGAAACCGTGTACAAGACTTTTATATGCTGAAAAGTACACAATGCTGATGAAAGAAATGAAGGAAGATCTACACAAATGGAGAGAAGTCCGTGTTGATGTATTCAAAGACTGAACATAAAAAGAGATGTCAGTTCTCCCCAAACTGATAAACACGTTTACTGCAAATCCTATCTAAATACCAGCAATATTTTTTTTATAAATATAGATAAAATTATTCTAAAATTTATATGGAAAGAAAAAGAAACTACAATAGCTAGAAGTATTTTGAAAAAGAAGAATGGAAATAAAGAGCCCTATTGGAGTTAGTCTCTCAAAAGTCTTTTAAAACCAGCTCTTAATTTTTTTCTGTACTGAAGAACTCTAGATACAGGATAACAAAGTTCATGTCCTCCAGACGTTTTCCTTCCCTTTTTTTCTGTGCCTGCCTTGTTGCTACAGCCAGGAGAGTGGAGATTAGCAGTGGTCACAGCAGACGTCCGTATCTCGTCCTCAGTCTCAGAGGAAAAGCTTTCAATATTTTACTATTAAGTTTAATTTTTACAGTAGGATTCAAAGATAGCTTTTCACACAATAAGCTGTTCCCATCTCTTTCTAGTATGGTAGCAGTTTTTATCACGAATAGATGCTTAATTTAATAAAATCATTCTCCTGCATTTACTGAGATGATCATGTGATTTTTCTAATTTAATCTTTTGATGTAGTGAATTACATTGATCTTCAAATGTTAAATCAGCCTTGTAACACTAGAATAAACCAAATTTGCCTTTTTCGTATATCTTTGTACTTTGTTAATATTTTATATAGGACTTTTTACATCTTGAATTCTTCTGTTAGAATCTGCTTCTGGGAGAACCTACTATAGCACAGAGAGTGTATAATTTAGGGTGCATTCAACCTCAAGCCACAAAAACTTAGTCATGCTTAAACAACTAGTGGTTTACTTTTCTCACATAACATAAATTATTGAGCTTAAAGTTGATAGAATTGATTCACTTGCTTAGTGATGCCATCGGGAGCCTAGTTTCTGTCTGATTTTCTTCTCGACCACTTATATTATTGCCTTTTTATCTTTATGGTTGCTACCTCATGCTCTAAGATAGGCCTTTGTGATCTCAAACTTCCCAAGGAGAGAAAGAGTCAGGGTAAGGATTCTGCCAGGCGAAGCTATTTATACACGAGGAAGGAAAACTCTCAAGCATGCACCCTGTCATGTCTCATTGGTCAGAACTGGGTCACACACAGGTACCCAGAGAAAACACTGGTAGAGGAAAGTAGAATTCCTATGACTCGATTAAACCAATAAAGGATTCATCTCGTAGGGTCAGAGAGGGACCTACCATCTCCTGAAATCAAGGGATCTATGTCTGCTACAAAGGCTGTGATTTGTTAGCCAGGAAATAATAGGGGAATCATATTGGCTACAAATAGTTCAAGAAAGAATAACTTTATGATATTCTCACTTATGAATATTGATGCAAAAAGTCATACTCCAATGCTAGCTTTGCATCCAATGCTTTAGACACCAAAGACAGTGTCTAAAAAAATAATAATGTAGTTGAGGTAAGCTAAGAAAAATGTAGGTAAATTCTAACCCAGAAGACTACTATAAAACCATAGAAATGAGATAATATGGTACAGAAACATGTATATACATCATTGAAACAGAACTGAGTGCTCAAAACCAAGTCCATGTTTACAGGGGAACCTGAAATATCATAGAAATATACCTACTGGAAAAGGATGGTTTATGTATTAGATATATTGGGAAAATGGACCACTATATAGAAAAAATTGTTGGTTCTCAAAAATATAATTTAGATTAGTTATAGTCTTAAAAATTAATTATAAAACTATAAAATAAAAAGAATCAGGAAATATCTCTATGACTCTGAGTTGTAGAAGATTTATTAAATAAGACCCCAAAAGTATAAGGCATAAGATAAAAATGATTAATTTGATTATATAAAAATTATAGATTTCAATGAATAATACCATCAATAAAGTCAAATAACAGGGAATTGGTTGGGAGAAGTTATCTGAGAATTCAAAACTGACAAAGGATAATATCTAGAATATTTAAGAAACCTTTATAAAAATTAGGAAACCAACAGGAAGATGGGTAAGGCCAAGAATATGGACTCAAATAACTAATCTAGAGAACAATCAGGAGATGCTTAGTTTAACTTAGTATGCGTAGGTCCCGTGACCCATCCATTCCACTGTTGTGCAATTTGTGTTCTGGTTCCCGAGGAGGCATGTGTGAGAATGTTTGCTTAAGCATTCTCTGTAGAGCAAGGCATTGCAGACAACCCCGGTATCTGTCTCTAGGGTACAGGTGGAGAAATATTGTGGATACTCCTAGAAGTAATGAAGTAAAGATAGAGTTATATGGAAAGATCTTTCATACATAGTGCTGAGAGGAAGAAGGAAGAACAAGATCTATCACATGATTTACTTACGCAAATTTAAAATATAAGTACAAAACAAAATAGTACCGTATTTCAATATATCTACATGTCCAAGAAGAAAAATGCCGAAGATGTAGAGGAATTGCCTACAGCCCGGGGAGTAGGTTGGGAGCGGAGGCTGAGGATAAGAAAGAAGAATGGAAGGAAACGAGATAGGGAGCTTGCGTGGGGGGTGGGGGGGTGGGGGGGTTGGGGGGGTTGATAACTGTGCCGTGACCAACTCAGCCCTCTGCATTTTAGGTTCTACTTTTACTAGCTAAGTCCTATGAAGATTCAAGCTGGCATACTATCTCGTAGTTAACCATGGCCGCAATTTTAAATTTGTGTTGCCAAGAAAAAAAATGTTTAAGTAGAGACTTTCCTGTATTTACTTGTACTATATACCGATATGAGTCCTAAAGCCGTTGTAAACAAATGAAATCGTGCTTTTAAATTATTGACGGGAGTATGTTGCCTTTTCCATTGTCAAAGACGTTGGTGTCTGGAAAACCACGAGCAACTTCATCTGTAATTTTACTCAGTGTAAGTTCCATTTTGCTCTCTACTTTCTTTCCCTTTTTCAGCAACAACAAACGTTAAAATTTTAAAGCTCTTCTGGGATAATGATCAGGTTTTTACTATTTTTTCCATCTTTCATGAATATGAAACTTATGAAGACATTTGGAAGAATTATACCTAGGTCTGAAGACATTTTCTAACTGAAGATTTGGCTGGTAAGTTTAGGCCATGGCTCAAAGGTGACCACGCTGCCTTCACCTGGTAATGAGCTCTGAAATTCATTCTGAGGCTGAGGAATGAGAAGATTTTTAAATGTAAACTCTCCTTTGGAATCACTAGGGAAATTTCTCTGTCCCTTAAGTAAACCAAGATTCTTTTCCTGATGTAATCTTGATTTAATGTTTATTTATTGATTATTTACCATGTGCCAAGACATAGATGTTACCTTATTAACCATGGCTGGTTTGCCTGACCTGAGCAGTTCGCTAAGATTCTAATGATGGTAGGACTGATTAGTGGATGTTGACTGGGACGTAGCTACTCAAAATGTGGTCTGAGCCAGCAGAACCACCTGGGAGATTTTCAGACATGCAGAAATGGCCCAACCACAGACCTAGTAAATCAAAACTTGTATTATAACAAGATCCCCAGTCGATTCTTAAGTACATTAAAGTTTGAGAAGCGCCGGGGATCATTCCTTGGCATGCGGACAGTGACATCAGGTTGAAGAAAAGCTGTTTTGAAATTAAATCTATTTTTGTGTGGTTATCTTTGCTTTTCTGATTAATTCTATCATTCATTCATTCATTAATACACATTAAATGAGTGCTTTATCGTGTTTTGGGTGTATATAAAATCAAGCAAAGCATGCTAAGAAATTCTTGTTTGTTTGTTTTAATTACAAAAACACAGAAGGAGGCACTGAGGCCGGAATGTAAAATGCTTTTGGTCCTCTGGGAAAAGCCCCCGGCTCAGCAGTCTGGCACGGGCAGCGCACGTTGTGGACCCAGCCCTCCAGAACCTGCTCCATGGCATTGCCTGTGCCCTGGACGCTCCTAGCCAAGCAGTCAGGCTGCAGCCAGGTGCTGCCTGCCTGGGAGAACTTGGTTTCTGGGCTCCCAGTAGGGCTTGGCCCAACTGCAGCTCTCCAACTCAGAGCTGATGCCTGGCACCCAAGCCTACCTCCTCCGCTTCGGGCGTCAACTTGATGGTCAGGAGCAAGGGAAAGGAATCTGGATGACTGGGCTGGGCAGAGGTGCCCAGCATGGGGTGTCTTCTGTAAGCCTGCGTGCTCTGACTCGGGTGCTGTGAGTGAAGGTTTTTACAATAGTAAAGAAATAGAGATGATTGGGTGGGCTCTGATTAGGAACACTGGAAAACAATGCATCCAGGTCCAGTCCCAAGGGATGGAAGGCAAGTTCTTGTATATGAAGTTATGGCGCACCTAAATCATGTTGTGTTAGAAGTTTTAAAATAGTGTATACTTTGACTTCATAGTTCTTGCTGCGGGACTTAGAAATGAAGATTATCTGATAATCCTTTTTATGTGGATTAGCCACACAGTAAATTAGTCTAGGAAGGAGACTTTAGAAATGTCCAATTTATAGCAACTGCACTTTAATCCATGTCCAAATATCTGTATTTTTTGTTTGTTTTCTATTCAGTGTCTGTTTCTATGAAGCTGGAAATATTGTTAAGAAAAAAAGCAAAGAAAGCAAACTCTAGTTATCGAAAGGGAATCTCAGCTTTGGCAAGATGAATCACCTTCTTCCCTTCTCACTGCACTACAAACCGCAATCATTAGCATCTTTGCAGCGTCAGCCTGCCACGTGGATGAGGAAGGAAGCAAACATTTGAGGTAACTGATTATTCATTGGAGATATTTGTGAAATACTGCTTATCTGTAGGTATGGTTTTGTCATACCTTTATCATATATAATTTTGTTCATACTTGGGAAAGTTATTTAATACTTGTGAGATTCACTTTCCTTACTCATAAAATGCAGATTATCAGACTATACCAAGAATAAATGAAATTATGTTGATTTCATTTAATTAGTCACATTGCCAGCACTCAAATTCTACCTGCTATGATAGGATCAAAATTAACACATGATGACTGATGTGTTTAAAAACATTAATTCCATTTTCTATAATTAAGCTCATTTTATCCTTGAATCTCCTACTCTGCCTTGACCAGACAACTTACGTTTTTTCTATTTAGGTATTTTCTGTCCAATCGGTAACTTTCTAGTTAAACTTAAATGTTATCACGATGGTGGTCCAGTTTCATCTTAACTGCATTTATGTACATTCTTAGTTTCTCACGTTTTCTTTCTGCCTCCTTTTGGTCTTTCTCCACCCCTCAGAGGTGACCCATTTTCACAGGAGAGCTTATGGAGAATTCTGGCATCAGGTGGGTAATATATGGTCTTGCTGGCCTCTGCTCGAGGTTCCTGGTTCTGCTTGGACGCCAGTCAGTCTCTGTCACTGTGGCACCTGCAGTGATGTTCCTTGGTGTCCCTGTTCCCTGAACTCCTTGGCCTGGCATCCACTGAGGTGTGGCATGTTAGCATTGGCCTTGGCCTCTAGGATCAAAAGCACTCATCTTTCAGCCACGATCTCTTGTCCTCAGACATCTTCCTGTCCATCTGCCACCCCGAACCCTCCAGTATTTACTTTTGTCCCCTTGTTGGGGGTGGGGCAAGACTCCTGATTGCTCTTTCTGTGTCACTGTGGAGTACAACTTACGTAGTTGCTCCGATGCCCACCTGCCCTTAGTCGTTGCTACTTTCACTCTCTCCTGTTGAAGGTGGGACTTTTCTAAGAGACTTGCTGTCTTTCTAGGTTGGGAGAGCATTGTTATTTACCAGTTATGGCCTGAACTGTCTGGATATTTCTCCTTCCTTCCATAGGCTTTAGTTTATATTTTACCTTCTGAGTAGTGAGTCAGGAGCCTTGAGTCTGGACACTTTCTTTCTTGTACTCTGCTCAGTCTTTCTCTTCCCAGAGAGGCTTATTGTGTCCTGTGTAGCAGGAACCCTCCTGTCTAGTCTATGGTTCATTGTAAAACTTCTGTGCGGTAGTTGTCCATGCTTAGACAGTGACATACACGTATAAAGCTTTGAGTTTCTTAGAGGAATCTCTTTTCCTCCTTAACTTGCCTGATTATTGCAAATCGAAGAAAGAAGAGAAGGAAAAAAGATGCAAGGATGGCAGTGTTTTAGTAGCTAGTTTAGCAGAAAATAATTAGGTGCTAACAAAATAGTTGGAGGGTCAGCAACAAGCTCCTGGTTGAGCTTCCAGGACTAAATCAGAGCAACACCAGGTACTGACTCTTGAGGTAGCTGATTTCTGCCACTCTGGGGAACCTGCTGGGCAGATACTTGTTTCAGGAGTGTGCACCTCAGCCATGACCCCGACCGTGGAAATGGCACTGCATCTTGGCATTCACACGATGCTATGGACCAGAGGCTGGCACAGGAAAAAACAAAACACTCCATGGCTGTACTTGTTGATTTTAAGAAACAGCACAAATGTAGATTGTCCCCTGTCTCTCTCCCAAATCTCATGCAGAGCATCTCCATGGTGGAGACCCGGTCATGGAGGGAGCCCTGGCTACAGCGGCCTGGGGAGCCCTTAGCTTTCCGGCCTCAAGGGGACTGGATGGAGTTGTGAGAGAAAGCCCATGCGACTTGCCACAGGGAGGAGAATTAAGAATTCTGCATGCTGTACAGTGGGACGGAAATTGTGGTGAAGGTTGTGGATGTAGGAAAGAGTAAGGTTGTAGAGTATACCTGCCATCTGTTCTCTGTCTAGAATTTTTTTCCATGAAGAAGTAGCACTTATTTAAATATTCATGAGTATAACTTTTCAAGACTATAGCAGGAGCGAATCTCCTTCAAAGTATGGCCTGGACCTTGATGAATAACGTTTGCATTTATTTACCTCAAACAGATGTTGATTAAGCAAAGCTTAATTTCATGAGTATTTATGGAGCACGTTCTATATTTAAGACACTTGGTTAGTAATGAAAGGATTTACATTTCTTCAATTATTCTTATCAAGTCATTAGATCCTGCAACAAAATAAAATAAGAAACTTATGGGAAAGAAGCTAGTTACGTGTCAAAATTGTGAGGAGGAAAAAATACCCTGAGCAAATAACGTGCACGTAGGAGCCACCATGGCGGACTGACAGATGGGAGAGCAGGCAGTCCATCGATTCTAAGGCTCCATTCTGTGCTCATGTTGTGCGAATTCCATGGTGATGACTTAAAATCACCCCCACAATGACCCACGGCAGAAAGAGAAAATCTTTCCACTGTCTAACATCGACTTCATGAAATTGGAATTTTATTACCTTATTTGTAGCTCTCCTCCATCAGGAAAAAGTCAGCTAGGTTCTTTTGGGCTGTTCACCTATGTCTAAATCGCCTTGTTTTCTAGCACGTAGGAAAAGCATCCTTTTTCTTTCTGAAACCCTGACCCTGTAACACATTCACCCCACAGCACGGTCTCTCTTTGCAGGGAAAGACCCTGCTTGATTTGTTGAATGTGATGGCTTGGCTGCCTTTCGCAGCTTGGCGTGGAGGGGCACACAGTCCCATGCTGAGTTCTCCGGGCCCCTGAAAGGCAGCCGCCGTGTTTGTGGGACCAGTTTGACTCCACTCGGCCCAGCTCCTGTGCGATTCTGTTGCACTTCGTCTGTGCGTCACTGCAGTGTGGGAAGGGGAGCTGTCCGGTAAGAGAAGAACCGAAGACCAAGCAGAACGGATTTGCACGTCCATTTGTTCTCTATAAAAATGGACATACAGTTTTAAAGATACAGTATATATTTTTCAGTGGGCAATCTACCATCCCGTGGCTGAGGCCCACTCTTTTTGAAAGTGGGTACCCTTCAGAGGGTCTGCTTTCCTAAAACAAAGGGGTGCTTTACTACTCCAAAAGTTAGTGTTCCAAAATTGAGAAATACAATTTTGTTTTGGTATTTTACTAGAAATATAGTGGTAATAAAGGGAGGAAAATAACAAAATGCATTTGTCAGAGTTCAGATTTATCAGCCCTAGGAATCCGTACCTCAGTGAGACAATGATGCCCAATGCTTTCTTGCCTGTCATAGGACTTTGCAGCCTGGCTCTATCTTCTTGATGTGTTGTGTGGCTGATTTTGGTGTGTGAAAATCCCTTAGAGGACAAAGTTCTACCTTATAGACCTTACTGATAGAGGGCATTCTCTGAGTTCATAATTGCTTACCGATTTTGTGTTCTAGAAATCTTCAGGGTGGATAACAAGTTTTTTTTTTTTTTTTCTTTTGCTCCTTTTTGTTAGCTATGGTGCTTTCTTCCTGATGCTTAAATTTCATGTTATGGCTTTTTAGTGTGTGTGAATGAATACTATACAATTTGAGACCAAACTGGCAAAGTAAACATAAAAATCAGTTATGATCTTATTAATTCAGGAAACATAAAAATTGCTTTAACTTTCTAAAGCAAAGACTTTGTTTCAAGGTTATATGATTTTTATTTTTTGCTTTGATTTCCATGTTAGAAGTTGACCTGCACTCATTCTGGCTTTCTGGCATTATGCTCATGTCTAAGGAACTCTTAATGGAATAAAATTCCAAAGCATAGAGTGAAATGAAGTGTTAGAAATTGAGGATTAAAATAACAGACTGAGTAATATGTAATCAGAATTCAGTGTCTCTATTAATGTTCAAGTTGAAACAGATCTATTCGGCAGATACATGAATCCAGTGCTCAGTGCCTTTTTGGACTTAATGTCACCAGGATAAGACATTTTTGCTTGGAACCTTGGCTTTCCCGCTAAATCACTGATCCACTCTGGGCCATTACACGAATATTCTGAGGATAAGCCCTTAGGTGATATTTTACCTACCAAGCACTCTCATATTGGCATTATATTGATGATGAAAGCTGCACACAACCAAGAATTTGATAAATAACCAAATTAAGTAACAGCACCTTGCGCTTTTCACAGAAGCGTCCGCTTATTAGGAGCCACCACTTCTAATAAAATGGCTTCTGTTTTCTAAGCTGTGGTCAGTCAGGAAGGCACAGGTTTCTGGTTGGTAAAAGAGCTCCTGCAATCAGACATACTGGCCACCAGGAGCTTCATGACAGAAGCCCGCAGTGTTGGAGCTGAAGAGGGGGCAGGGGGAGAACATAGAGAGCAAAGGTGAGCTCAAGAAGCCTATGTACCTGGGGTGAGGATAGCAATAGATAGTCATCATGACTGTCCCAAATTTCCCAAGATGATGGGTGTCCAGTTATGTTTTATATCTTTTGATTAAAAATGTGAAATCCATTTTAGAAAGTTTGGCAACCAAGTACAATAAATAAGTAAAAATGAAAACCTTTTGATACATGAAGAGTTATACTCTCCATTATCTGCAAAACCTGGCTTCCTGAGCAGCTCCTTCCTCTTAAGGAGAGAACTGGAAACTGTAGCCCATGGGCCATGTTTGGTCTGCAGATGGGTGGATTCCGTGCAGTGAGAGCTTTGAGTACGTACGTCACGCAACCCAACTCCAGCCCAGATCTGCACCAGTGGAACAAGAAGATTTTGTAGGGTCACACCTGGAAAGAAAAACGGGAATTTCTTATCTGTTCACAAACAAATAGTTAAATACCTCCCTCCCTCCAGTTCCTTTCCTTATTTGATTAGCTAGGATTTAGTTTCCTGTAAAAGCTAAGAAAAATTGCTAGTTTTTACTTTGCTTTATTCATGACATTTACTTAAAAACTATCTCAGCCACACCTTCAAAAGTACAAAATGAATGGAATTAGTAAAAACAATTAAAAGAATGTAGATTTAAGTAATCCAAAGTTTTTTTTTTAAAGTATTGCTTTCAGTGGTGAAGGGGAGCTAGAAGCATAGAAAATCCCAAAATTAAAAAGAAAAAAAAGACCATTTAACCGGTGTGAAAGGAGCATGATACTTAGACGTTTTCAACCAATGGATTTCTTCGTTTATCCAGGGCCTGTTCTCTTTGACTTCGGGTGCAGTGCATGGGGAGAGTGTGATGGCGGGTGTGGGACAGGGGCCGCTCCAGCCCACCAGCTGACAGAACCCACCATGTGGATTTATGGGGTGAAAGAGGGTATGGCTTATTCTCCTATCTGTTTGGAATAAGAAAGTAGGCTGACTGTTCAATATTTTATTTAAAATCAAAATTTGAAAGAGCTGAAAAATATTCCAGCTTTATTAAATATGTGTTGGAAATGCTTGCTGAGCAATGTGTTCATGTCCCTGAGCGTGGGAGGTTTGCTATCCAGGCCTCTGTGACTTCTGGCTCTCCGTCTGCCTTCCACAGTGACCTGCTCCCCACTGGTTAGGTGCTGCCTTCATGCACGCGCTCCACTTTCTGCAATTAAATGTGGTCTCGGGAAGGGATCTCGAGGTTAGTTATGCTAAAAACTAAAACTAAAGAAATGAATAATAATTCAGTCATCAGCCAGAATGTAGAGGAAAGATGACTTTGTAGAGGACTTTCTAACTACCTCATCCTTGCTATATATGATATAGATGCATATAGGTCAGTGGTTTCAAGAGTTGGGGGGTGGTGAGCATCCTAGGAAATCTGCTCAAGAAAATCTGCATTGAAATATGTACACGCATTCACATGCACACGCACAGATTCATATTTTAAATTACGTTTTTGGGTATGATTTGTCATATACATAATATGCTAGCACTTAGTACATGGATATGATATATAAGTAAACATATGTTGGGGGTTGTGATTGTCACTTGTATGTGTCAGCGTGACTGAGCTACGGGATGTCCAGAAGGCTCGTAAAACATTGTTTCTTGGTGGGCCACTGAGAGTGTTTCCAGAAGAGACTGAAATTGGAAGCAGCAGACTGAGTGCAGAGGATCACAGTGGGCATCGTCGGCCCTCTGAGGACCTGCCTAGAGCACGGAGGCAGAGGAAGGGTGACTCGCTTTCTGCTGAGCTGGGACATCCATCGCCTTCTGCCTTGAACTCCGGCTCTCCGGGTTCTTGGGCCTTCCGACTCAGACTGGGACTCACGTCATCAGTCCCCCCAGTTCTCAGGCCTTTGGGTGTGGACTGGAACTACACCACTGGCTTTTCTGGGCCTCCAGCTTGCAGGTGGTGGATCTCGGGACTTCTCAGCCTCCGTAGTTATGTGAGATATAGGTACATGGACATGGACATGTATGTGCATTATGTATGTATTTGTTCTGGTTCCCTGGGCCATCCTCATAAATATAGGGGCCATCATCAACAACTGGTTTTTTTCCTGATCAAATCACAACATAAAATGTTTTGGAGATAACTTATTTAGATGATCACCTGTGCACTTGCCTATGATGCTGTTTTTGTTTTTCAAATATTTGGTGTAGTACTTTCTTAATGAAATTCATTGTCTTTATAATTTTTCCTTTTGGTGGCTCTGTTCTCACACCTTATCATAGTCAAATGTGTTTTACTGTGTCAGACAGGAAGGAGTCTGCAACTTGTTCTTAGTTGAGATCTGGGTTTTGGCCTCTGGAGACTTTCCTTTCATTTATCACATTTCAACTGTTCCTGTGAGCAAATGTACATTATATGTATATCATAATTCTAGAAATGGAATATGTTACATGTCCATCAGTATAAATGCAATGTCATTGCTCTTCTATTTTGTTTTAATATGCAGTGAATACATTTCTTCTACTATGCTTATTTTTTCTTAAGTCTTAACTCTTTTGTCTGTTCATTCTTCCAGAGAAATTTAATATTACATTGTGAAGTTGAAAAAGCAATTGCCACTGAGAATTTCCTAATTGTGGGTTGGCACTATGGTCACTGTGCACTTTCTGGAGGCGTCTTCCAGCCGTTTCCCCACCTCCAGTCGGAGAGCTACTCTGGTACGTAAATAAAAATTTCAAAACCAATGTTTCCTCCAGGTCTGCCATATATATTTATAAGATGAGGCTATTAGGAACATTTTAAAATTTACAGAAATGTTGAAAATATTTTCAGATGAGCCCCCAGATACCCACCATTTATAAAGGCAAGCATTTCAGGAGGAAAAAGAATGCTTTTATTAAGTACTAGAAAACAAGCGATTTAGGTGTGTGTGAACAGCCTGAAAAAGTTTGGCTGACTCTTCCTCGGCAGAGGAAGGTTGTAAGATCCTACATTCAGAACAGGTTGGAATGGAAATGTGTCTATCCTCTTTCTGGGTCGTTGTGGGGATGACTTCAAACTGAGTTCACACGCCACTAACAGGACAGCAGCTGGCAGCTTAGAATCACAGCAGTTTCATTTTCTAATCGTTCAGCCTCATCATGTCTGCTGTGACATCTCTGTTCTTTGCTTTGGGTGTTTCCCCCCTCCTCTCCGCAGTCTCGAGAAATAAATATTTCCTTACAACAAGTTTTCTTTTAGGCTCTTAAATATTTGTTTTGATAAGAATAATTGAAGACATGGGAAACCCTTCATTACATTGCAGAGTGCCTTAAATAGAGTACACACTCCATAAATATTTGTTGAATCAAACTATGTTTAATCAACATCTGTTTAAGGCGAATCAATGGAAAAAATTATTCGTCGGTGTCCAAGACACTGCTTTTGTTTGTCTTTGAATGAGGGAGACTCATACTATAGTCCTAAGAAGAAATTATGTTCAAGAATAATATTATTTTGTCTCTCCTTATAGAAAAGAAAATCTCTGAAGAGTTAATTATTCAAATAAATTCAACATCCCCAAATATTAAAACAAATGCTAAATTACAACATGTATTTGGGTTTACAAAGTCATCCTTTTCTTTCTGTTGAGTTTGAAGATGTGAACTCTAGAGCTGAGGCTGCATGGCTCCAGGCGTGTGCGGGAGCCAGCTCACACCCCGTGAGAGTGAATGAGCTGAGTCAGCGAGTGAGTGAGATGTGCGAATCACGCACATCTATTCCCAGATCTGTGTTCAGTGATGTCACTCTGGTAGCTTGAAATGGGTCACACTGGGAGTATATATACACTGGAAATAAGCAAATGCAATGAATTGGGATTTTTCCCTCTGAGAAAACCAGATGTGAAACACCTGCATACAACTGGTAATAGATCATAGCACAATAGACTACGGGCTCAAAAGTGGATCCAGGGCATTTGTTTTTCGTTTGTTTTTCAGAGAGATGAACGCAGCAACTTATTCTGATCCTATAAATGGCTGTTTGTTAGGGCTCAAAGTGTTCCCTTTAATCCTAGGATGTAGTCCTTAGGGCTTGGGTGTGGGTCACCGAGTACAGAAATCCCACCGCCTGTCACTTGGCTGGGGCTTTGACCTCCAAATCCTAGTTTCCCAGGCACAGGAGGCTGCTCACATCTGTGCTTAAGCTTTTTAGCCTTCCAGCTTCTGTTTCTGCTGTTTGGGTTGTGCGTGTGTGTGTGTGTGTGCTAGACTCATAGGCACAGGTAGTCTAGCTACCAACTGACTACAAAAGGGGAATTTGTTGGCAGATTTTGAGGTTCTCTTTTCTGTGGTTTCTTGCTCTCCAAGACTTTGGCCTTACATTTCAGCCTCTTCGGTGGCACAGGTTTGGGCCTCTGCCTCGTCAGCCCAGCAGGACCTCTGTCTTTGCTCCGGTTCCCTTCACTCCTCAGCTCTGTCAGTTGGGAAACATCCTTAGGAAAAAAAGCCAAGGTGGTTCTGTAGAGTTCATTTCCTGCGTTTCCCTTTTCTCGAGGAACACAAAGCCCATTAAACTCTGCCTGCATTGGCTGTCTCTGTTGCCTTCAAACAATTCTTCAATATGTTATCCAGCTTCCATAATTATGTTCAGTAGGGTAGTCAGTCCAATAGCATGTATGTTGTCACAGCCAATGCTAGAAATCTAAACAAAAACTTTTAAGACTAGAAACATTATTAAGTCTTCAACAGAACTAATCTCAAAAGCCATTTGGTGCTGGATAATCATAGTTGAAGGCGATTCTCATTCACAAAAATTTTGCTCTTGGCCTTGAGTTAAAAAACAGCAATGCAACGTTATCTCTGTGAATCCATGGAACGGCTGTGTGTTATGACCAGTGAGGGTATCAATTAATCTGAAAAAGATGCACAGACCTGACAAAAACAGGACTGGGGCTGAGGTTTGCCAAGAATTTTCAACATTCATTTTGAAACTCAAAGCCAAGAATCAAGTCCTTGCTCTGAGTTCCCTATCTCTTAGTTATAAGCTCTGTGGTCTTAGGCAAATAACCTGACTTCTCTGTGCTTAAACTCTGTTACTTGTTCAATGGAAATAATAACATTTAGAGCTTAGGGTTGTGTGATAATTAACTGATTTAATAAAGATAAAGTGATGAATCTAGAATGGTTACCATGAAATTGGGTGGTAGGAAACTCAATGAGAAAATGAACACTAGGAACAGCCTGAGAATTAATATTTCATAAATATTATTATAGTTATTATTTTTCAATACAGAAATTTACAGATATAAATTTACCTCTAAGAATTGTCTTAGTCGTATCCCATTAGTTTTAGTATGTCATGTTTATTTTTCATTCATCTCAGAATATTTTCAAATTTCCCTTGTGACTTCTTCTTTAACTCAGTGGTTATTTAAGAGTGTATTTATTTCAATATATTTGTGAATTCCTCAAATTTTCTTTTTATTGATTTCTTTTAAATTTCATTTTGATCAGATAATATACTTTGCATAATTTCAATCCTTTTAAGTTTATTTAAGCTTGTTTTATGGCCTAGCATATGCTCTATCCTAAAGAATGTTCCACATGCACTTGAGAAAAATGTATATTCTACTGCTGTTGGCTGGAGTCTTCTAGAGATGTCTGTCAGGTCTAGTTGACCTGCAGTGTTGTTCAAGTTGTTCTGTTATTCACATTGGGGTGTGAAATTACTATTGAACTGTCTGTCCCTTAAATTCTGTCAGTTTTGTTTCGTGTATTTTGGAGTTTTGTTGTAAGTTATATAGGTACTTGTTATGTTTCACTGATGCATTGACCATTTACCATTATAAAATGTCTTTCCTTATTTCTGCTAACAGTGTTCGTCTTAAGAATATTTTGCCTGATACTGGTATAGCTACGTTAGCTCTCTTTTAGTTTCTGTTTGCATGGTATCATTTCTCAACTGTTTGTTTGCTTTAACTTTTAAAGTCTAAAGGTTGTTTCATATAGTTGGATTATATGTTTATTTTAAATCCATTCTACCAATCTCTGTCCTTGTTATTTATTTTACTATAATTCTGAGTTATTTTTGTAGTGGTTGCTCTGGAGTTAAATTTAGCAGCCTAACTGAAAATGCAATCTAGTTTGCATTACTACCAACTTCATTTCAGTTAGAACCCGAAACTTCACTTTAATATAACTCCATTTTCTTCCTGCTTCTTTGTGTGATTATTATATATAACTTTACATATTATAAGCCCATCGACACAGATTTCTAATTATTGCTTTATGAAGTTGTCTTATAAATCAGATAAGAGAAGAAAAGTGTTACAAAAATTTATTTGTACTTATATTTATCTATGAAATCACCTTTACCACTGTTCTTTATTTATTCACGTGAATTCAAGTTACTCTCCCATGTCCTTTCATTTAACTTAAGGAAATCACTTCAGTGGTTTTTCTGTAGGGGAGGTCTGATAGTGATTAATTTTCTCAGTTTTTATTTGTTTGGGAATATCTAAACTTCTTCATTTTTTGAAGGGTAAATTTTCTAGGTATAGGATTCTTGGTTGACAATCTTTTTCTTTGGTTCATTGACTATGTTAACCTACTCTCTTATGCCAATGAATCTAGCTATGGTATTGATCAGTGATTAGCTGTTAATCTTGTTGATGATCACTTGTATATCATGAATTGTTTTTATTTTGTTCCTTTCAAGGTTATCTCCTTGTTTTCATCTTTCAACAGTTTAGTTGTGTGTCTCTGCATTTAAGCCAACTGATAACTGATTTTAGCCTCCAATTCCTGCTTCAAAGGGCCTCAAGGTCAGCCAGAGAGGAGAGATTGGTGCACTAGCAGTTCTTTCCTAGGCAGGTACATAGTCCTGCACATGAATTTGGCCTTTAGATGCCCAGTGACATTTCAGAGATTTTTATGCCCCTGTTCCCCATGGACATCTCATTCCTGAGAATTCCTTTTAAGATTTTGGCCAGGTTCTTGTTTGCCCAAAGGGTATCAGAGCCCCAGGCGGCAATGGTGGTAAACAATCGACACTGCTTGTTTTTGTCAAATACTGAGAAGCACGGACCTTCTCTAATGGAGTGAGCTCCTTGTTAGGTCAAATAATAAAAACGTGCTGAAAACTGGGGCTTTTTTTTCAGTCTACTGTGAAATAGGTCAAATAGTGTCAGTGCTCTGGGACGTGGCTTTTTGAGGGTCTCTAAACATAGTGTGCTCTCTCATTGCTACAAGGCTCTTGTCCTTCTCAAGTGCTGTGGCTGAGAGGCTGCTGGTTTGATGGTTCCCATGGAACTGGGGAAAGAGGATAGAGACAGGTCAAGTTAAAATGCCAGAAAGGCCTCTGTTCTTACTGAGGTTCTGCCATATTAGTTGAATAAACATTCCTGAGACTGTTACAAGATTTTGATTAAATTTTAGAGTTCTTAAAAATTATTTTTGACAATTTTTCTATGGTTTTCACTGCTTCTAAGAAAGAGATTTATAGAGGTACTCACTCTATCATTCTTTCCCTTTTTTCCTAAGTTTTATTTTCACTTAGTAGGAACTTGTTTTGTGATTGGAATTTTTAACATTATTAAAATAACATAATAAAATAATAATTCTATGATCTATTTTAAGTAGAACATCTAAAAGCCTTAAATAGCCCTGACTGGCATGGCTCAGTGGGTTGGGTGTTGTACTGCAAAATGAAGCAGGCCAGGTCTCCGGCCGGGGGTGTGCAAGAAGCAACTGATCGGTGTTTCTCTCCCCCTCTTCTCCCTCCCATCCTCACTCTCTAAAAATAAATAAATAAAATCTTTTCTAAAATAAAAAATAAAAATCTGAAATACACTGTGTATTTGTTTGTCCCGCAAGTAGACCATATACTGAATCCTTTTTTTTGTTTTTCCTTACCTACTATATATATAATAGATATACATATATACCTTATATATAAAAATATAGATAATAGATACACATATATATATCTTATTTAGTTTGCTTGTTTTTATGAAAATAGTATTCTACTATAAAATGTCTTTTCCTCTCTCAACCTGGTTTCTAAGATTCATAGGTGTTGGCAAGTATAGCTATAGTTTTTTCATTTTCCTTGTTGTAATATATTCCATTATAAAAATGCATAGCATTCCATTGTATAAGTGTCAATTACACAAAATTTATTCATAGTGTTCAAGTTGATGTATTCTTATGGCCTTCTGTGTAGTTCTATCAATTATCAAAAGTGGGGTACTAAAATCTCCAACTATATTTGATGAATTTAATAGGTATGGAAAATGAAGATGATCCAACCTAAGGGAAATAAGAATTCTTGATAACTAAATATAAAAAATATATAACAGGTGTCACAGGGATCAAGAAAAATAATTTTTTTGTAAGCTTGAAAAAAGTTCTTACTTTGAAATTAAAAGTGATCACAGTATTCTTCATCAAATTAAATGAAAGTAGAAACACATCTAGATTTATTCTGCTAAAATCTTAAATTTGTGTAACATAGAACACTTTTTGAAAGCTTCCAGGCAGGAAAAAATTGTTGCTGTATTTTAAGGGGCCCAAATAAGGTAAACCTTGGTATTCCTTGCAATACAAAGTTCTGAAAGACAGTAGAGCCATTCCCAGTGAAGATGTTATCATATGTCTACACAGTAGAAAGACACTCTCAAATATGCAGACCCAGAAAACACACTACTTATATGTGACTGAAACATTTGCTTGAACTCCTTGCTGATCAAATGTGATGATGCATCAACATCGCCTGGGAACTTGTTAGTAAAGTGCAGTCCCAAGCCCCTCCCCAAACCTACCAAAATAAAATCTGCATTTTAACAAGATCCCTGGGTGATTCATATGCACATTAAAGTTTGGAAAGCACAGTTCTTAATAATCAAAAGTCAAAAATAAGAAGTAAAAATGAGGAAGTCTGACTATAAAGGACTAAATTATCCATTGATGCGAGTTAAACAAATAGAGCTGTGTAGATACTTCTTGGGCATTAAAAGTCGTCCTTAAGAGATATGGTATATAATGTAAATATATACTAAAACAATAATTTGTATTGAAACTCTCAGGTTATGTTGGTCAAGATGAGCATAATGTGGGCAATAAGATTGTGCTAAATTTCTTGCCTTTATGAGCGTAGGATTGTTTCATAAGTGAAGCAGTGTGAAGTGCTTAAAACAAGATGACACATGCACTTATTAGCTATAGAAATTAAAAGTGCATGAATTAAACTATTGTTGAACAAACCTTTAATATAGGATTAAACACACCTCTGGGAGGCAGAAGATGGGGAACCAATGATTTAATATTGTTACTTTGTGTTTCTATTCTATGACCTGCTAAAATTGGTGATATCTAGTCTCTCTGGACAAGATCATACTTTGATTCTTTTTCTTTTTTAATTTCACCAAGTTGGGACTCAAAACGATATCAAAAGACAGAGAATGGCCAATGAATTTTGTCGGTTATTCCCTATTGATTGCAAGCCCAAGTATTAGTGGGCCATGTGCTGTCCTGCATCTGGACTCTCCCTGAAGATGGGCTTCTTCACTCTCCGAACAGTCCCGTGGGAGCTGATGGGGGTGATGACTAAAGGGTTTGCATGCAGTTTGCAACCAGCAGCCAACCGCTGCAGGGACAGCCAGGTGCACGTGACACTTTGGAAGTGGGGGCAGAGGGAAGTGGAAAGTGGGAAGAGTGTGTCCCAATTCTAATTTTTTTCCCCCAGAGCAGATAGTGTGACCCATGGTCTCAAATTCTTTTTGCCTTATTTCAGCAGCAAATTTTATTTTATTTTTTTCTCTTATTTAATAATCAATTAGATTATTCTGAAATAGCTCACATTTGTAGATAAGTATAGAGGTGAACATTATGACCATCTACATATCTACCAATTGGACTTATTAAGTCTGGAGATTTGGCCATCTTCACTGGAGATATTTTTTAAAACAAAAAAACATCACTGTTAGAGCTGAGGAGAGCAGTATACTCCTCCCTAACTCTGTTCCTTTGCCCTGTTCCGTAACTGCCATCATCAATTTAATGTCTTTCATACTGCTGGTTTTTAGAAATTGGTTTTCATCTACCTCCAAAAATGTTGATCATATTTTTGTGACTTTTGAAACTATATGTAATTATACTGTGTGTGTCCTGCTGCAACTTTTTTTCTTGCAATATTATGTTTCCTGAGGACTGTTCACGGTAATTAATTGTATGTGGCCCCTGTTTATTCATTTTGTCAGCAGCACTTGGCTGTTGTTCAATAGGACACACTCTTCGTCCCCTGCAATGGGGCATTTAATTTGTTTCTGAGCTTTTGCTCTTGCACACATTATTATGCAGGTCTCCTTGTGCATGCATGAACTAGGTTTCCTAGATGCTACCACAGCGCGCTGCAACGTATCTGCCCAGTCTCCTCTCTTTTCAACAGGGATGAGAAGTCCTGTTCCACCTCTTCATCGACACTTGGCATACGGTCTGATTTAAAATGTTTACCAATATAATTGATGTAAAATCGTACCTCATTGCTGGTTTGATTTTCATTTTCCTTGTAATTTAGGGGCTGAATGCCTTTTCATAAGTTTATTGATTACCCAGATTTTCTCTTCTATGAATTCCTGCTATTATTTTTTGCCCATTTTAAAAATTAGACTTTTAATCTTTGTTTCCCATAAATTTGTAGGAATACTCTATGCATTCTGGATACAGATTCTTTCCTGGTTCCTTCTCCCAATCTATGGCTTAATTTTTGTTGTTGTTTCCAGAAATGTTTAATTATTATATAGTCAAATACAACAGTATGGATTTTGCTTTGTGTCCTATTTATAAGATTCTTTTCTACTTTAGGTTTCAACAGATATTCTTTTATATTTTATGCTTAAATTTTCTACCTGTATTGTGTATGTGTGTGTATGTGTGTGTGTGTGTGTGTGTGTGTGTGTGTGTCTAGTGTAAGGTAGGAAATCTAATTTTACTTTATTCCAAATGGATGTACAATGGTCCCAACACTATGGATTGATTCCTTCTTTCTTCTCTTTGTATGCCACTTCTATCCTAAACCCACTATTACTTTGCTATGGTGTGAAGATCTACGATGGCCATGATCTTGGTTTATTTTGTTGTGATGTGTCCTAAAATCTAGGACATGCCTGGTGCAAAGTAGCTATTTATATTTATTGATGAATGAATGGAAATGCAAATGGTATTTCTGGTACAGAACATAAACAAATGTGATTCCAAAATAAAGGGACTTTAATCAGTGGATTTAAAGGTGTTCATTGTACTCCTCTCTTCTTTCTGAGAGGCAACCCATGTCTTAGAAGGGTTACAGATACTTTATAATACCTCAGTGAGAACAATAAATACACAAAAATTATCTTTTCTAGTAAAAGGAAAAATTGTTCCACTTCAGTAATAGAATCACTGAACCCATTACATAGGCCATATTGGAGGTAGTACATGACACTATTCAAGTCTGAATGGAAGAGAATAAAGTATGAAATTTGGTTGGGGATGTCATATGACTTTTTCATTTTTACCTCCTGTTATTTTAAAAAATTATTAAAGTATACTTGACATACAATATATATTAGTTTCAGATGTATAACATAGTAACTTGACATTATGTGATCATCAAGGTGGATCTAACACGCCTCTGTCACTGTGCAAAGATATTTTGATATTATTGACTATATTCCCTGTGCTGAGCACTACATCCCTGAGGTTTACTTATTTTCTGTCTGGAAGTTTGTACCTCTCCTTCACCTATTTTTCTCATTCCCCCACTCCCTTCCTCTCTGGAAGCCATCAATTTATTTTGTGTATCTATAGATACAGACTTATGGATACAGTCTGTTTCTGTTTTGTTATTTAAGATTCTACTTTTAAGTTAAATACATGGTATTTTTATTTGTATTTCTTTGTATAACTTACTTCACTTAGCAGAATGCCTTCTAGATCCATCCATATTGTCACAAATGGCAAGATTTCACTTTAGTTTTTTGCTGAGTAATATTCCATTGTCTTTCACACCTTTATCCATTCATCTCCTGATGAACACCGAGCTTGCTTCCATATGTAGAATATTGTCAATAATGCTGCAGTGAACATAGTGTTTCAAATTAGAGTTTTTGTCTTCTTTTGATAAATACTCAGAAGTAGAATTGATAGGACGCCTGGGTCATATTATAGTTCTATTTTTAATATTTTAAGAAGCCTCCATATTTTTCCATTGTGGTTGCATCAATGTAAAATTCTACCAACAGTACATGAGGTATCCCACTTTTCCATATCCCTGATAGTACTTGTTATTTGTTGATTTACTGATAATAGCCATTCGGACTGGTGTGAGGTGATATCTCATTGTTGTTTTGATTTGCATTTCCCTGGTGATTGGTGATGTTGAACATCTTTTTTTTATTGTTATTCTCTTACAGTTGTCCCAATTTTCCCCCGTGCCCTCATCTACCAAGCCCAACCCCCACTCCCACAGTCAATCCCTACACTGTTGCCATGTCCACGGGTCATTCATACATGTTTTTTGACTGAACCCCTTTCCTTCTTTCTACCAGTATCCCCTTTTCCCTCCCCTCTGGCAACTGTCAGATGTCTCCACATCTCTGGTTGTATTTTGCTCACTTAGGTCTCTCTTAAAGAGAGATCATATGGCATTCATCTTTCATTGAATGGCTTATTTCACTTAGCATAATAGTCTCCAATCATGCTGTTGCAAAAGTCAGGAATTCTTTCTTTCTGCTGCGTAGTATTCCATTGTGTAAATGTACCACAGCTTTTTAATCCACTCATCTATTCATGGGCACTTAGGCTGTTTCCAGCACTTGGCTATTGTAAACAATGCCACTATCAACATAGGAGTGCATAAAGTCTTTTGAATTGGTGTTTTGGGATTCTTGGGATATATTCCCAGCAGTGGATTTGCTGGGTCAAAAGGCAGTTCCATTTTTAATTTTTTGAGGAAATATCATATTGTATTCCACAGTGGCTGTACCAGTCTGCATTCCCACCAATAATGTGTTAGAGTTCCTTTTCTCCACATCATTGCCAGCACTTGTTTGTTGATTTATTCATGATAGCAATTCTGACTGGTATCAGGTGATAACTCATTGTGGATTTAATTTGCATCTCTCTGATGGCTAGTGATGTTGAGCATTCTTCATATGTCTATGGACCATCTGTATGTCATTCTTGGAGAAGTGTCTATTCAGGTCCTTTGCCAATTTTTCATTGGATTGTTTGTCTTCCTGGTGTTGAGTCATATGAGTACTTAATATATTTTGGAGATTAAACCCTTGTCTGAGGTATCATTGGCAAATATGTTCTCCCATATAGTTGGTATCCTTTTCATTTTGATAGTGGCCTCTTTAGCCATGCAAAAGCTTATCAATTTGATATAATCCCATTTGTTTACTCTTTCCAATATTTCCCTTGCCCTAGAAGATATATCAGGAAAAATATTGCTATGTGAGATATTTGAAATTTTAGTGCCTATGTTTTCCTTTAGGATTGTTATGGTATCACTTATATTAAAGTCTTTTATCCATACACCATATTCTGGTGTATGATGTAAGATGATGGTCTAGTTTCTTTCTTTTTTTTTTTTTTTTTTTTTTTTTTTTTTTTTTTTTTTTTTTTTTTTTTTTGCATGTACCAGTCCAGTTCTCCCAGCACCATTTGTTGAAGAGACTGTTTTTACTCCATTGTATGCTTGTGGTCTTTTTGTCAAATATTAATTGACCATAAAGACATGGGTTTATTTCTGGGCTCTCTATTCTGTTCTATTGATCTATGTGTCTGTTATTATGCTAGTACCAGACTGTTTTGATTCCAGTGGCCTTGTAACATATTTGATATCAGGTATTGTGATCCCTTCAACTTCGTTGTTCTTTTTCAAGATTACTGAGGCTATCTGGGGTCATTTTTGGTAACATATGAATTTTTGGAGTATTTGTTCTAGGTCTGTGAACTATGCCATTGTTATCTTAATTGCTGTGTTGAATCTGTAGATTGCTTTGGGAGCATGTTGCCTTGCTGCGCATCCTTTCTGCCCCAGCTGGCCTTTCTGCGCCCCGCCTACCAGAATGGATGAATGTTCCTTCTTTAACTCCTTCATTGTTGAACTTCCATACAGTTCGGTTTTCTGGCAGTTCTGGTTGTTTTGGCTTTTAAATTGGTTACTGTCCTTCTTTTGGTTGCGCAAGGAGGCACAGTGTGTCTACTTAGGCTTCCATCTTGGCCAGAAATCTATTAAGTGTAAGGTTTAGAAACGAGGGTAAGGAAGGGACAAAAAATTTAAAATGAAAATAAGAAAAGGCAGGAGGAAGGCAAATTGGAGTTGGTCAGGGGAAGAGTAAAATAAGAGATGTGAAATAAAAAAATAGTGAACACCTAGAAATAAAATGGAAGGAATGCAACAACCACAATATCAATGACAATGAGCAAGGATTAATAAAAGTGGAAGGAAAATAAGGATATCATAAGACAGGGAAAAAGGATGTGAGATGACTAATGGAAAGAAAAATGGCTTTCATAGGATGGAGGGAGGAGCGAGGAATAGAAACCAGGTGTAGAAAGGGAGTAAAAAAATAAAATAAAATAAAATGTAAAACAAAAATAAGTTAAAAAAGAAGGCAAAATGGATAAGAGAAGGGAAGAGTAAAATATGAGATTTGAAAATAAAACTAAAATAAAAAATAGTGAAATAATAGAAGCAAAACTGAAGAAAAAGAAGAAATGTTAAAAAGCTATGCGGGGAAAAGAAATAATGCAAATAATGAAAAAGAATGAGGTGGGATTTGTCTCATCAGAGTGTCTCCCTACTGTCTTCTCCTTCCGAACCTGTCTGATAATGTCAGATGGTGCCGCAGTCTAGCTTTAGGCAGCCTGCTCAAGGCTACAAGTGATCCGCAGTCTGCGGCTATCTCTTTTGGGCGTGGCTGGTCCTCGCTGCTCTGCCCTGCTGGATATTTATCCACACGAGGCCCAGGGATGGTTCGTCTAATGCCTGATAGCATTGCATGTACCGCCTCCACTGGCCTCTAGACAGGGCTTCTAGTGCGATTGGGAGGGTGGGAGCCCTGGTTCTCCCCTGTGAGGAGTCTTCTGTGAAGATAGTGCGTGTGTTCTCTGCCCCTGCATCACATGTCTGGATCTGCCCCAGATTATTTCCAATGATACATAGTTTCTGATGGATTTACTGTCCATTTCATGTGAGGGGCCAATCTCTATAAAAGGGGCATCTCTTACCTGCCTGGTGCTGCTGGCAGCTCTGTATAAGAGCCAAGGCTGTTCAGGGCCTTGAATACCCCTCACTTCACCAATTTCTAATCTGTCTGCTCTGCTGTTTGCAGTGGGGTAGGGCCTGAGGAGGAACCAGTGTAACTTGTGGTGTCTGATAAAAGTTTGTAAAGGCTCTTTTGGAGATTCTTTTTCTTTCCCATGTGAATATGCATCTGGCAGGGAATTTCTGAGCCTGCTCTTACTGTTCTGCGAAGTTTGTGATCCGGTTGGGCACGCTTTCCTCTTCCCAGAACTTTGTGTCTGCAGTGTGAAGAGACCTGCCTGGTTGCAAAGAGTCTCAGGTGCTCAGCTCTTTCTCATCTACCTTCTTGCCCACTGCTCTTGCAGGAGGCTCAAACCCAAATTCTCTGTTCTGCCTGCAGGCGCCCCCACTTGCCAGTCATGCTCCTTGCTGTACAGCTATCTAATCCTTCTGCCCAGCTGGATTCTGTGGGTACACACTGTGTTTTCAATCTGGTTTCTTTGCTGGCAGGGCAACTGCACATGTACATGGGTCCCTACCAGCCATGCTTCTGCTTCCCTTTTAGAAAGTCTCCACGTGGCACCCACACTGCAGTGCTGAGTCACTGCCCAGTTCTCCATGTACTCCAGCTTCCCAGATCTCAAAATGTCTCTTCTTGGTCAGGGCTGGCCACAGCCTGCCAGTGCCTCTGGCAGTTTTAGAAGATAGACTTTCCTCTGGAACTCTCCCGGTTGGCGCTGCAGCCGTGGATATGCTGCTTGCTGTGTGTACAGCCTGAGACTCCCAGACTCTGTGTATCCTTCCAAGTCTCTCCCAGTTGTGGTTAGAGGTTCCCTGTGTGGAGCCTGGGCTCCCTGCTCTGGTAGGGGAGGGAGCTCCTGAGCTGTGTTTTCTGTTTGGTCTGCTGCAGGTGCCTCACAAAGGGTATTTCCCCTTCAACTTATGAAATCTCTTACCAGGTGGTGCAAAGCATCCCCTGTACTCCTTGGCTTCCAAAATTCATATCAACTGTGATTCCATTGATTGTTCAGGTCACTTGTCGGCAATCAGCCAGAAATCTGTGCTGGGGACACAAGCAAGTGGGCTCAGCTTCCACCTACTTGACTGCCATCCCCACCTCCTACAGGGATAAGTCTTAATGGGACAGATTCATTTCTTGCGATTGTACCCAAAGCATGTATCTCTTCAGTCTTGCCTCCATGGGTGATCCACAGCTCCACTATGCACTTCCCCCATTCCTTTCTGGGTGCTCTTGTCCTGGCAGCTGCTACCACAGAGCTGGCCACATGCTTGTGGGGACTAGAGCCACGAGCAGAGGTGCTTGGCACTCAGGACACCACCAACACCACCATGCCACCTCGCAGGTGGAGGAGGGAAGCCGGGAGGAGGAGAATGGCAGTGGGAGCAGGGGGATAGGGGTGTGAGATGCTGATACACAGCCCAGATCACCGAGCATGTTTTCATGTGTCTGTTGGCCATCTGTATGCTTTCTTTGGAAAAATGTCTATTCAGATCTTCTGCCTCCTTTTTAATCAGTTATTTAAATTGTTATATGAGTACTTTATATATTTTGGGTACTAACCCCTTATTGGTTATATCATTTGCAAATATCTCCTCCCATTCAGTAGGTTGTCTTTCACCAGGGTGGGCAAGACAGTTCCACTGACTAATGATTTTCTTAAAATGGGAGCTGTGCGTATAGGACACTGAAAAGAAAACAGTAAATAGGAAGACATTTCATTCTCCTTTTTTTTTTTTTGCTGATGTGATATTTTTGTTGACGGATATATTTCTAGGAGAAGGGCGGTTTCTGGATAATTAGTACCATTCTTTCAAATTGAAAAATATGAAATGTGTTCAGAGTTCCTGGGGACTTGACTGAATAATCAGTCGTAGGGGCTTTGTCTGTCTATAAGACCCAAATTGCTTCCCTGCAAGAGTGTATTGGTCCTTGGGGCCTACAGGAAGCAAATGTTGACAGCAGCGCTTAAATCAGCATGCCATTCTTTACTGCAGGCATTTTTGCCTTCTAGAGACATCATGGTCATGCTGTTGCACACTTTCCCGCTCATTGTAGATTACATTTTCCAGGTGAATAGAACTTGAAGCCCTAGATGATATAGCATCCCTGTGAGAAATTATGTAGCCAGTATAGAGACCTATTCCCAAACAATTACCAAATAAAGCAGCCTTCAGTGCCAGCCATTATACCGCTGTTACACTCGGTCAGGTACTGCCATCCATATCATTTCCTAGGCAGGAAGCACATCATTTTAAGTGGTGTTCTGTGGCCCCCTGTGTCAGATAGACTGTGGGTGTCAGGCCTGAAAAAGTCTTATTTGCTATTTTGGCAGTTCCACCTTTCCTACGCTGAACAGCTATTAATAGGGGGTGTGAGTTCTTAATACCTGCCTTTTCCCCTTACTTCCATTTATAAAGCCAAGAACTCTGTAAAAGTTTGCTTTTGTGTGCATGCATTGGAATACATATTTTAGTAAGTGCTGACACCTTTTTTTTCTTTTCAGAAGAATCAGCTGTCTGTTTTTGCTTACCTTGCTACACTTTTATTTTTAATACACTGGTCAGTCTTTCTAATGCCTCAGGGAAGTAAGCTGATGGTTCAGTGGGAACAGGGAGAGGAAAAAATTTACAGAAATGTTTTCTGTGTTGTATTATTTATGAATTTATTGGTGGTATTTATTATCTTCCCAGTATATGGAGAGTTTCAATATTTTAACTGTCATTTTTATATTTTGTTTTAAGCAGCAAGCTTAAATCAGAGTTTTGTAAGAAATGAACACCTGAAAAAAATCTCCAAAGCAGAACATTAAGGGACCTAGCACTGATTCACTGACCTATATATTTCTGTATAAACCATAAAGTCAAGATCATAGAAGCTTAGCTCATTTGATCAAAATCATGTTTGTTTAATAATAGCAATTTCTTTTCTTTCTTTTAGATTTTTCTCCTCTGCATAGTACTAGATGCTTACAGTCATTTTGAAGTATATTTTATTGTTTACGCTATTACAGTTGTCTCACTTTTCCCCCCTTTGCCCCACTCCATCTAGCTGACCCCAATTCCGTAATCAGTCTCTTCACTATTATCCATGTCCGTGAGTCCTTCGTGTATGTTCTTGGACTAAACCCCTCCATCTTCTTTCAGCCAGTCCCCACCTCCCCACTCCCCGCTTATAGCTGTCACTCTATTCCATGATTCTATGCCTCTGGTACCATTTTGCTCTTAGTTTATTTTGTTCTTGTATTTCTCTTATACATGAGATCATATGGTATGTCTTTCACAGACTGGCTTATTTCACTTAGCATAATAGTCTCCATTTCCATCCTTGCTGTTGCAAAACTGCTGCATAGTACTCCATTGTGTAGATGTACCCAGTTTTTTATCCACTCATCTGCTAATGGGCACTTAGGCTCTTTCCAAATCTTGGCTACTGTATAATAAATAACACTGCTATAGACATAAGGATGCATAAATTCTTTTAATTTGGTGTTTTTGGATTCTTCAGGTATATTTCCAGCAGTGGAATCGCTGGGTCAAAAGGCAGTGCAATTTTTCATTTTTGTATTTGTTTTTTTGTGTGTGGAAATTGCACACTGTTTTCCACAGAGGCTGCAGCAGTCTGCATTCCCACCAACAGTGTACTAGGGTTGCCTTTTCGCCACATCCTTGCCAGGACTTGTTGTTTGTTTATTTATTAATGATGGCCATTCTGATCAGTGTGGGGTGATACGTCATTGTAGATTAAATTTGCATCTCTCTGACGGCTAGTGACATCGAGCATTTTTTCATATGTCTGTGGGTTGTCTGCATACCCTCCTTGGAAAAGTGTCTATTCAGGTCCTTTACTCATTTTTAATTGGATTATTTGTCTTCCTGGTGTTTAGTCATATGTACTTTATATATTTTGGATATTAAACCCTTGTCTGAGGTATCATTGGCAAATATGTTCTCCCATACAGTTGCTACTCTTTTCACTTTGATTGTAGTTTCTTTAGCCATGCAAAAGCTTTTTATTTAATGTTGTCCCATCTGTTTATTTTTTCCATTATTTCCCTTGCCCTAGGAGATATATTGGCAAAAACATTGCTATGTGAGATATCTGAAATGTTACTGTCTATGTTTTCCGCTAGGATTTTTATGGTATCACAACTTACATTTAAGTCTTTTATCCATACACCATATTCTGGTGTATGATGTAAGATGGTAGTCTCTCTTTCTTCTTTTTTTTTTTTTTTGCATGTACCAGTCTAGTTCTCCCAACACCATTTGTTGAAGAGACTGTTTTTATTCCATTGTATGCTTGTGCCCCTTTTGTTGAATATTGATTGACCATAGAGACATGGGTTTATTTCTGGGCTCTTTATTCTATTCCATTGGTCTATGTGTCTGTTCTAATGCCAGTACTAGACTGTCTTGATTACAGTGGCTTGCAGTATAGTTTGACATCAGGTATTGTGATCTCTTCAACTTTGTTGTTCTTTCTCAAGTTTGCTGAAGCTATAGGGGGGTATTTTTTTGGTTTCATACATAGTTTTGGAGTATTTGTTCTAGATTTGTGAGCTATGCTATTGTTATCTTAATAGAAGTTGCATTGAACCTATAGATAGCTTTGGGTAGTATGGGCATTTTAGTGGAGTTTATTCTTCTAATCCATGAACATGGTTTATACTTCTATTTATTTGTATCCTCCTCAATTTCTTTCTTCAGTGTTCTATAGTTTTCTGAGTTCAGGTCTTTTACTTGCTTGTTTAAATTTATTCCTAGGTAGTTTATTTTTCTTGTTACTATAGTAAATAGGATTTGCCCCTAGTTTCTCTTTCTGATATTGCATTGTTGGTGTACAAATATGCCATTGATCTCTTAATATTGACTTTGTACCCTAATATTTTGCTGAATTCCCTTAATAGGTTGAGCAGTTTTTTTGGTGGAATCTATAGGGGTTTCTATGCACACTATCATGTCATCTGTGAATAATGACAGTTTTACTTCCTCCTTTCCAGTTTGGATGCCATTTATTTCTTCTTCTTGTCTGATCACTGTGGCTGGGACTTCCAGTACTGGTGAATGAGAATAGCAAAAGTGGACACCCTTGTCATGTTCCTGATTTTAAGGGAAATGCTTAGTTTTTTGCCCATTGAGTCTGATGTTGGCTGTAGGTTTCTCATATATGGTCTTTATTATGTTGAGTTATGTTCCCTCTGTTCCCTCTTTGCTGGCTGTTTTTTATCATAAATCAGTGTTGGATTTTACCAAATGCTTTTGCTGCATCTATTGATGTGATCATGTGATTATTGTCTTTCATTTTGTTTATGTGGTATGTCACATTTATTGATTTGACGATGTTGTGCCATCCTTGCATCCCTGGGGTAAATCCGAGTCAATCATAGTGTAGGATCTTTTTAATATATTGCTGAATCCAGATTGCCTATATTTTGTTGAGGATTTTAACATCTATGTTCATCAGAGATACTGGCCTGCAGTTTTCTTTCTTTGTTGTGTTTTTACCTGGTTTTGGAGTTAGAATACTACTGGCCTAATAAAAAGAGTTTGGAAGTCTTCCTCTTGAATTTTTTGAATATTTTGACACGGATAGGGGTTAGTTCTTCTTTGAAAGCTTGGTAAAATTTGCCTGTGAAGCCATCTGCTCTAGAACTCTTGTGTGCTGGGAGTTTTTTGATTACTACTTCGATTCCACTAGTTGTTGTTGGTCTTTTCAGGTTTTCTGCTTCTTCTTGATCCATTTTTCAAAGATCGTATGCTTCTAGAAATTTATCCATTTCACCCAGGTTTTCCCATTTCTTGGCATATAGTTGTTCATAGTAATTTCTTATAATCCTTTGTATTTCTGTGGTATTGGTTCTAACTTCACTTCTTTCATTTCTGACTCAATTTATTTGTGTCCTCTCTTCTTAATGAGTCTGGTTAAAGTTTTGTCAATTTTGTTTATCTTTTCAAAAAACCAGCTCCTGGATTCATTGATCCTTTGAATTGATTTTTTAGTCTCCATGTCATTTAATTCTGCTCTGCTCTTGATTATTTCCTTCCTTCTACTTGCTCTTGGCTTTGTTTGTTCTTGTTCCTTTAGTTCTTTTAGATGTAGGGTTGGGTTGTTTGATATTTTCCTACTTTCTTTAGGTAGTCCTGTAATACTATGAAATTCCTTCAAGACTGTTTTTGCTGTGTTCCATATGTTTTGGATTGCTGTGTGTTCATTTTCATTTGTTTCCTGGTACTTTTGATTTCCTCTTTGATCTCATTGTTTATCCATGAATTATTTAATACCATATGATTAGGTGCCATGTATTTTTTTTTTAAGATTTTATTTATTTATTTTTATAGAGAGGAGAAGGAAGGGAGAAAGAGCAATGTATGGTTGCCTCTCACATGGCCCTCACTGGGGACCTGGCCTGCAACCTAGGCATGTGCCCCAACTGGGAATCGAACCGGGACCGCCTGGTTCCCAGCCCGCGCTCAATCCACTGAGCTACACCAGCCAGGCTAGGTGCCATGTATTTTAAATGTTTTTGAGTTTTTTTCTTAAGGCTTCTTTCTAGTTTCAAGCCATTGTTCTGAAAAAATATTTGCTATGATTTCAATTTTATTGAATTAGTTAAGGTTTATTTTTTGTCTCTCCATGTGGTCTATCTTTGAGAATGTTCTATGTGCCTTTGAGAAGAATGTATTTCCTGCTTCTTTGGAGTGAAATGTTCTGTAGATATTCATTAAATCCATTTGACTTATTGTGTCATTTAATGCCACTATATCCCTGTTGATTTTTTTTTGTCTGGAAGATTTGTCCATTGTTGACAGTGGGTATTAAAATCTTGTACAATGACTGTACTGCTATTGATCTCTTAAAAAAAAAAGTCCTGCAGGATATTCTTTATATATTTAGGTTATAGGAGACCATTCTGCATGGTGTTCTGCCCTGCTCCCACTCGGAAAGGCCAGTGGAAAGTGAGGTCCTGTACACAGGACCCACACCCATGGATAGGTTATCCTGTGGGAAATCAGGCCTGCATTGTACCTAGGCCACTTTGAGACTTGCTTTTTGCAAAAACTCCCTCACCCTGAATTGAGGCAACAAATGTTTACTGCATAGCTTTAAAGTAATTTCCTAAAATCTATGCTAAACCTTCCAAGGACGAGTATAACCAGTTCAACCACTTTTCCCTTTATATTTGCAAATATCCTTCCTTTCTGATGTAATTAGCGACATCCTCTCCTTTGTTTTCTGTAAAAGGTAACCACCTAAAGCAAACCTGTGCATAGTAAATGAGGACCCTCAATGTAATGTGCCCAGAAAAGCAATAAAAGCCTGTCAAGGCAGGGGTTGGGGCGCTCTTCTCTTGAGAGAGTGGCCAGGGCACTCCAAGGTGCTCTCCCTTTGAGAGAGGGGCCATGCCATCCCTTTCCCTTCACAGGATTCAGTAGTCCATGTGAATTTGTCTCATTTCAGCCACAATGCTGCAGACCCCGTGAGCCGGGATCCACGTCATTAGGTGCTCCTATATTGGATGCATATATATTTACAAGGATTATATCCTCTTGTTACAGTGACCTCTTAAGTATTGGGTAGTGACCTTTCTGTCTCTTGTTATGGGCATTATTTTGAAGTCTATTTTGTCAGTTAAAAGTATGGCTATGATGACTTTCCTTTTGCTTCCATTTGCCTGGAATATTTTTTCTACCCATTTATTTTCAGCCTGTGTAAATTTTTGTTCTGAGGAGGGTCTCCTTTAGACAGCATATATGTGGGTCATGTTTACTGATCCATTTAGCTATCCTGTATCTTTTGATTAGAGAATTTAGTCCATTTACATTTAAGGTAATTATCGATATGTACTTATTCATTGCCATTTTTTCCCCTTTGTACCTGTGTTCCTTTCTCTCTGTATTTCTTCCTCTTTTTTAAAGACATACTTTATTTATTTATTTATAGAGCGAGGAGAAGGGAGAAAGAAAAACATCACAGTGTGGTTGCCTCTTGTGAGCTCCCTACTGGGGACCTGGCCCACAACCTAGGCATGTGCCCTGGCTGGGAATCAAACCAGTGACTCTTTGGTTCACAGGCCAGCACTCAATCCACTGAGCCAGTCCAGCCAGGGCTGTCTCTTCCTCTTCTTAAAGCAGTATCATTATCATCTCTTGGAATACTGGTTTTGTGAAAACATACTCCTTTAGCCTTTTTTTCTTTTTTGGTTTGGGAAGTTCTTTATTTCACTTTCCATTTTAAATGAGAGCCTTGCTGAATAGGGTAGTGTTGGTTGCAGGTTCTTGTTTTTCATTACTTGGAATATTTCATGTTAGTCTCTTTAGGCCTGTAGTGTTTCTGTTGAGAAATCAGCTGATATCCTTATTGGAGCTCCCTTGTATGTAACTAACTGCTTTTCCCTTGCTGCCTTTAACGTTCTCTCTTAATCTTTAAACTTTGACATTTTAACTGTGATTTGTCTTGGAGTGGGCCTCTTTGGGTGCATTTTGATTGGGACTCTCAGTGCTTCCTGAACTTGCAGACTCCTCCTTCACCAAATTAGGGAAGTTTTCTGTCATTATTTCTTCAAATGAGCTTTCTTTCCTTTGTTCCCTTTCCTTTCCTTCTGGTATTCCTATGAGGTGAATATTGTTATATTTCATATTGTCCCAAAGTGCTTTTAGATTATCCTTGTTCTTCTTAAGTCTTTTTTCTTTTTTACTCTGACTGGGTACTTTTCTTTCCCGCTTGTCTTCCCAATCACTGCTTCATTTAGCCTACTTTTAATTCCTTTTAGTGAAGTTCATTTCAGATATTGCATTCTTTATTTCCAACTGATTCTTATTCAGAGCTTCTATGTCCCTTTTTATGTGGTATAGTTCTCATTAAACTCCTTGAGCATCCATATAATCATTACTTTGAATTCCATATCTAATAATTTGCTTGCTTCGGTTTCATTTAGCTTTTTTTGCGGGGGATTCCTCCTTTTATTTTATTTGGGGGTTGTTTCTTTGTCTCCTCATGTTAGCTGTCTCTTTTTGTTTGTTTCTATGTATTAGATAGATCTGCTTTGATTCCCTGTCTTGTGGGGTGGGCTTACATGGTATGTTTGGGGACCCAGTGGCATAGACTCCTTGATTTCCTGATCTGGATGCTCTAGGAATGCCCTTTGTGTGGGTTATGTTGGCTCTCCTGTTGTATTTGAGTCATGAATGTTGTTGGTTTGTTTGTTAGTGGATTCTCTCCTCCAGCTGACTGAGGGCCTCAACTCCCACCACATCTTGTTTGCTGTTATACAGGTGCTGGCAGGACTAAGAAAACAGCACAGAAACAGAACCAAACCCCCCTCTCCAAAAACATACCAATAACAAAAGGCAGAAAATATTACAAGTGGAAAGAGAAATGTAATATTAGGGAGTTGGGGGGGTGGAATATGAGAACACCAAAGGACAGAAAAGTGATTATGGGAGGATAAAAGGGAAGAGTGCTAATGTGAATAATGAATGAAAGAGGAAAACATGAAAAAGGGACAAAAATAGAAGAAGGAGAAAGAGAAGGAGGAGGAGGAGGGGGAGGGGAGAAGGAGGAGGAGGAGGAGAAGAAGAAGAAGAAGAAAAGGGAAAATGGGGTAATCAAAGTAAGTAAAATAAGAGATATGAAAAAAATAAAATAGAGCAATACAAATAGAAGAAGAAAAATAAAATAATAAAAACATTATGAAAAAGAAAAAATAAAAGAAATAATGAAAGACAACAGAGTGGAATTTGTCTCAGCAGAGTTTAATGCTGGCCCACTGGGTTCTCCCTTCGGATAAGGCTCTGATGTTGTCCGAGGCCGATGTGAGCCCATGTCAGGTGCTTCATGGGTAGCTCTCTGCAGTGTGTTTGAAGCTACAAGCAATCCGTAAGTTTGTGGCTGACTCCTCCAGAGTTGGCTGTGCCCACGTTGGGCCCAGGTGCTCTGCAAAGCAAGTTTTATGAGCGCTGGGCCCAGGGGTGTGTCGGCAAATATCCAAGTCACCACTGGATCTGCCTCTGCCTGTCTCTGCATGCAGGCCTGCTGTCAGTTTTAGACTAGTTGCAGACCTGTTTCTGAGAGCACTTCTGGTGGAATTGGGGGATGGGACCCCTGGATCTCCCATGGCAGGTGTCTTTCAGACTTCAGGGAAGGTGATAGGTATGTTCCCCTGTTCCCAAGCCACTGGTCTGAGTCTGTCCAGGATGTTTCCCCTGAACTCGATAGGGTGGGGCCCCTAGTAAGCTAACAGTTGGGGTCTCATATTTACAGTTGGGATCTCATATTTACAGATTTATATAACAGATCTCATATTTTGGGACTGCCAGAAACCAGGAGGGTGTTTCTATGGCTCTTCCATGAAAGCAATCACCAGCATGCTTTTTGGGAAACTATATAGTATGGATGCACCCTACTGTTTGCCTCTGACACCCCCTGAAATCTGCATATGTTGCTGTCTCCTCAGCAGGGATTAAGATTCAGGATGGAAGAGAAGAAAAAAGAAAAGGAAAAAAAAAAAAAAAAACACCAGACAAAAATAAGCCATAAACCATAACTAAAAAAAAAGAAAAAGAAAAAAAAAGATGCAGGGTGGTTGGGCAGGATTCCAGAGGGTGGAGGGCGTGGTATCCCACAAGGTAAGACAATTGCTTTTCCCTTGGGAGGGTCTTGCTCCATCCAGAAAGATAGGTGCTGCGGACTCCAGGTATATCCTGGCACAGAAAATCCCACAGCCACTCCCTCTCATCTCTCCCCAGTGCCTCCTGCTCCAGACTCTCCTCACACAACTCCAGTCTGCACCACCCTCCCTTCGCTGGGGCCCAAGGTGAGTGGTTGCAAACACGAAACCTGTGCTTTGGTCTCTTTAAGAATTAAGAAAAAAACAGTGACTTTGTCTCCAGTGGGTCTTGTCTCTCCCTAGCAGAGACAAACCCTGCGGCCATTCACCACTGGGTGCTACGTGGTCTGTTGATCCTGGCACTGGTGCTCTGTGCTGAGGAGACTGGTTTGTGGTCCTGGCTTCCCCCTTTTCAAGGGAAGGCTCCCACAGCCGTGCCACTACCTCAGCCCACTGCCCTTGTGAATGGGACAGGACCCTTCAACAACCTCACACTTCCTACCAATCGTGGTAGGTTTTTTCCCCTGTCTTTGGTTGAAAGTCTCTTTTTCAGGTCGTCTTCAGTTTATTTCAGGTGTCTAGTCCTCTCTTCAGTTTTACTTCCAATTTGGTTCTGGGAGGAGGTGCATAATATATCTTCCTACTCTGCCACAGTCTTGCGCCACTTACCAGCAATTTCTTTCCTTGCAGAATTCCTTAACAACTTACCCACTAGTTAGAACAGAAAAAAATGTTAATTTGGTTTCAAAGAGTTGAGTCCTCACTAAGTAAATGATTTTGTTCGTCTCTTTGGTAATTCAGTCATAGTTCATAAATTTAGTAATTTGAGATGCTGCTTAATACTTGTGAAACTTTCCTAGTGTGGCAGACACTGCTGGTGCCCTTGCTAAGAAAAAAATATGAAAATACCATATTGTGGAAAGACATATTCATACGAAAGGAAAACAATGGGAAGAAGTAGCCCTTCTGAGCTGCCTTATGTAAAGCATCAACCTGTTAGGTACCTTACCGTGCAGGCATCTCATCTGATTGCCAAATGTTGTAAGCAAACTATTATCCTCATTTGCAGATGAGAAAACTGAGGCTCAACAAAGGTAGTCATTGAAGAATAAGAAAATGAAAAGTGAAAACCATGTTTTTCTAATGCCAAAGCTCTTGCTCATCTTCGTCATATCATGCTTCCAGAATGAATTCCATACATGGAAAGGAAGAACTGCTGTTCAAGACCACTTTATTTTCACTTAGAATTAATTTCTGGTGTGTGATAGATGTCACTCCTTACTTGTCAGGATTTAAGTTGAGTGTTCTGTAGGGAAGGAGTGAGGAAGAAGTTTTAGAAATGTTTTCTCATCTATATTATTTATGAAGGTATGCATTGAATTTCTTATCTTCCCAGTGAGGGGAGACCTTCAATATCTCAATTGTTATTTTGTTAAAAAGACACCAGAAACAACCTTCCGTCTTAAACTAGGATGCTTGCCTTGATTAAGTAATGTGAATGTTCTCCTACAAAACAGAAATCATCCAAAACATGGGTTTTCAGCCTTGTTTTTGATAAGTATGAGTTTATGCAGTTTGTTAATTACTCAGACACTTATTTTTGATAGGATTCCTCCAACTTTTTGGTCTGATTATGCACTGAATCTTATTAAAATGAATCAGCATTTTTGGAGCAGATTGGGTTCAAGGGGTCCCAAGTAGAAATGTGCTTTGGCTATTAAATAGTATATTAGATGTTATCAGTTCGCTTTATGCTTTTGTGAGTGTATTGACTTATCATCTGCACTGTCAATGGCTGGCAGGGAAAGAAATGTAAAATGCACAAAGAAATTTTGTTTATTTGAGAAATAATAGAGGTGATAATGAATGAATAATAAATAAACAGTAAGTGTCAAATAATAGTTTTTTTTAAAAGAATAATTTGAAGCATCTTCATTTCATCAAAAAATTGTGACTATTTTTAAAATTTCCTAGGTATCTATGTTAACCTTAGCATGTTTGCAGTTATATCACATTCAGTTTTAATAGGAGCATTAAATAAAGATGATTAGTTTTAGCTGGAAGTTAAAAAGAGCTTTAAAAATTTTTAACTTTCAGATGCCTGATTTTAAAAATCCCCCACTTACTTTTTCTAAATGTACTTTCTCCTCTCCAACCTCTAATCCAAATTTTAGAATCCAAGTCATTTTGCAATCTGTAGATAAGAAGATTAGACTGTAAATCTCAATGCAAGCATGAGAACAGTAAAATTTTTAATGCAGTTGATCTCTAAATTCAGTGTGGTGCCAGCAGGTAATATAGTCAGACTGACTTATATCGAGTCTCTTTGCATTCGGAGATTTAAACGTGTGTCAGCACCTACTATATTCACTTCAGGCTCTACACAAACATGTCACTTCAGACTGTGCACTGATGTAAGTCAACTTTGAAGAAATATGTTGCGATGTAATCTAATATAGGTAGAGGCTGCAGAAAATTTACAAAGACATAATAGTAAACCTGCACAGACTTGGTTTTTTGGAAGTCATTTGGTAACTTTTGGTTTTCTCCAAAGCTTCACAGACATGCCTGTTTGCCACAGCTCATCTGCTTGCCTGGGAATTCTAGGGTCCCAAAGAACGTGTCGAAATCCCCAAGTTAATAAAATCGTACCAATTTATGTATTCACCCATGGTCTGTGCAAGTGTCCATTTGCTCACCTACTTGTCAGCTGTGGATATTAGTAGTTCTTTTAATGATGGTCAAAACTAATGGATGACAATGGGTGGTAATTACATTAACTTGACTTTCACAAATAACCAATGAGGTCAGCCCTTTATGTGTGTGTTTATTGGCAAGTTGAGGGTTTCTTTCCCCTGTGAATTGCCTGTTGATAATGTTTGCACACTCTTCTTGGGTTATCTTATTCCTCAATAATTTGTTGAAGGTGTGTGTGTGTGTGTGTGTGTGTGTGTGTTTTCTATAATAGACATTGCAATTTGTTTCCTGCTGTCTCGTATCTTAAGTTCATTTTTCCATCTTTCAATTTATAAACTTTAAAAAAATAAATAGTTATAAATTTAACCTGGGTGGGGTAACCCACGTTGTTGTGTTGTGGTGCTGTATGTGGGGGAGGGGTCCGAGAGGGAACAGTGCTACTTGTTCAGCTCTCTGTCAGAATTGAGTCACTTCTACCACTACCTACAAGCAAATTGGGCGCTTCTGGCGCTGATTTTCAGGTGAGCGGGCTTGTGTACATCCTAGGACCCTGTGGATCTCTCCAACAAACTTTCCCGTGAGGCTGGGAGTTTCTCCAGCCACCTCAACCCCCACAGGTTTTTTCAGTCAGAGCTTTTGAGGCTTTATTTCCCTGCACTGGAACCCTGGGTTGTGTGGTCTATCTTGCTCTCTAGTTGCTCCTCCCGGTTTATCTGCAGTGGAATGTGGGACCTCCCAGTCTGCCAGCCACCACCTCGCCTGGTCCGCCCGCTGCCACGTTGCTGTGAGTCCTCTCCACCCAGCTGCCCATTTACACCTCTCCTACCTGTCTGGATGAGTGTTTCTTCTTTAATTCCTTGGTTGTCTGACTTCCATATAGCTCAATTTTCTGACAGTTCTGGTTGTTTTTGGTTTTTAAATTTGTTGCCCTGCTTTTGGTTGTGCGAGGATGCACAGTGTAGTTACCTACACCTCCATCTTGGTTGAAAGTCTGAATTTGTGCTTTTCATGAAATTGTCAAATTTAGTAACAAAGTTTTTCATAATATTCCTTTATTTTTTTGTCTGTAGTTATATCCCTCTCTTCCTATGCTATTAGTAATTTTTGCTCTCTTTCTCTTTACTGATTAGTCTGGCTAAAGGTTTATTAATTTTATTGGTTCACAGAAATGATTTTTAATTCATTTTTTATTTTTTTTGTTTTCTAATTCATTGATCTTTGCTTTTATCTTTGTAATTTCCTAACTCCTGCTTACTTAGTGTTCAATATATTCTTTTTAAAAATTGTTTCTTAAAGTAGAAACTGAGGTTACTTTCTTCATTTCTAATGAATGCATTTATGTCTGTAAATTACTTTTAAGTACTGCTTTAACTGAGTCATATAAATTTTGATATGTTGTTTTCATTTTCATTCAGTTAAAGGTACTTTTCAATTTCCTTTGTGATTTTTTCATTGACTCATGACTTATTTCATAATATATCATCTAGTGATTTCTTCTTATCAATTTCTACTATAATTCCATGTTGCCAGAAAACATTTTGTGTGAGTCGAATCTTTTGATATCTATTGGAACTTGTTTTGTGGCCAAGAATATGATCTATCATAATAAATACTCTGTGCAATAGACTAGAAAGTGTATTCTATACTGTTTTGATGGAATTTTCCTTAAGTATCAGTTAGTTTTAGTTTATTGATAGTAGTGTTCAAGTCTCCTATATCCTTACTGATTTTTCTACTTATTCTATGTTACTGAGAAAAGGTGTGGAAGTCTCTGACTATACTCATGGATTTTCCTAGTTTTCTGTTTAGTTATATATGTGTTGGCTTTGTGAATTTGAATCTTTTATGAGGGACATATACATTTAGAATTATTATTCTAATTTTTGTCTACTTTATCATTTTGAAATAATGCTTTTATTTCTGGTAGTATTCATATATTTATTTCCATTGTCAGTCTATCCATAACCATATTTAAAGTTGCTTCCTATAGAGAGTATATAATTTGCTCTGGCTTTTCATCTGTGTTTCAGTTGGATAATTAACAATGCCATGTTTTCAAGTTCAGTGATCTCTTCTTTTATGGTATCTAAAATGCTACTAATCCTATCTACTGAATTTCTCATTTTAGATTCCATTTTTCACCTGTATGAAATTCACTTAGCCATTTTATTTTATAGTTTCCATTTTTCTTCTCATACATTCTTATATTCCTTTAAACTCTTGAACATATTTTTTTCTAGCATTTTTAAAGTCCTTATCTGATTCACTTCTGCAACTTCTGGCCCTATTTTTATTAATTTACTTTATTCATTCTTACTGGCCACATTTTTTCTACTTTCACATGTACAGTAATTTTTATTGTATGTTAGACATTTTGTTGAGAATCTCGGTTTTCTTGTTTCCTTTAAAAATTGTGGAATTTTGCTTTCATCTTGATCTTTTCCAAGCTTATTTCAAGCTTTATTATATTGGACCTACAATAGCTTTTACTTAGCTAGTATGGCTCTGCTATTCAAGAATATTCTTTTAGGGTCCATTCTAAATATGCTGGGCTATCAATGAGGTCCCTTCACTAAAACTTACCAGAACTTGAACATCTCTCAGCTGTGTGAACTTGGGGATTGTTAGGTTCGAATCTCCTATAGTTCTTTGCTGCCTGGCTTTGTAGAGGTTCATATTATTCATTAAGTATCACTTGCTTAGAGTCACACTCTCTGAACTATGATCTGAAAAGTGCAGAAAGACAGAAGGACCATAGGGTTTACCTCAATTTTTCCCTCTCTTCAGGGATCACAGTTATGTGCTACCTGTGCCCCAATGTTTGATAACAATTGCTTCTTGTATTTCATTTGGCTTTCTATTTATTTATGATGGGTGAGCAGGTCTGGGACCAGTTATTCATTCACTGCAGAAGTGGAAGTTCTCTTCCTAGTTTATAATTCTGTTAATGTACTGAATTTCATTATTGTTTGAAATCTTACTTTTATTTTATGTTACTCATTTAATACAGTTTTGGATAATTTCACTAATATTTTAATTAAGATTTTTATATTTGTCCTCATAAGTGAGGTGGGTTTATCATATTTTTAGTCATGTTTTTCTTTGACTCTAGTATTAGTTCTGGCAATTTGTGAGTTTATTTAAAACATTTAAAAATTTTTCACATATTCTGAAATAGTTTTAAAAATATAGAATTGTTCATTGTGACCCTGGCTGGGTGGCTTAGCTGGTTGGAATGTCATCTTGTACACCAAAAGGTTGTGTGTTTGATTCCTAGTCAGGGCACGTAACCTGATTGTACGTTTCTCTCTCACATTGATGTTTCTCTCTCTCTCTCTCTCTCTCTCTCTCTCTTTCTTCCTCTTTAAAATCAGTACACATATCTTCGGGTGAGAATTAAATTTCTTTTTAAACTTACATTGTGTCTTTAAGATTCCCATGAAAATATCTGTATCAGATACTTTTTTTTTTTTAATACAGGGAAGGGTTTGTTATTTTGAACTGTCTTTTACATATCTTTTGTCATGCCTTGACTGGTGTGCCTCAGTTGGTTGGATGTCATTCCACAAAGTGAAAGGTTGCTGGTTCAATCCCCGGTCAGGGCACATGCCTGGGTTGCAGGTTTAGTCCTGGGTCGGGGCACCTATGAGAAGAAATGGATTGATATTTCTCTCTCACATTGTTGTTTCTCTGTTTCTCTTTCTCCCTCCCTTCTCCTCTCTCTAAAAATAATTAAATACACTCTTTAAAAAATATATATCTTTTGTTATTACTGAAATATTTGGGTTTTTCTTATCTACTTTTTAATTTTTTATTTTGCCAATTTGAAAAATTTTATCTTTGTGTTTGCATATTTCATGTTTTATACTGATACTTCCCTTCCTATTTAGAAAGCTTTCACCACTTTTCCATGTATGACACTTTTTCATTGCTAATGTTTTAAATTTGTTTAATTTTTTTCTTTGTTGCTTTAGCCAGACTTTCGCCTGTTTTATTTGTCTTTTCAAATACTAAAGTTTTCTAATTTCAAAGTATGTATTTTCAGTAAAGTCTCAGAAAAGGAGAGGGCTAAAAGAAAAGACAACGTTCTGTGAAGTGAGGGACAACACATGAAAACACGTGCAGGCAACAGCAGCAAACTGTGTGGGGCAATGAAGTGAAGGAAGAGGGAGGAGGTGAAGAATGTCTTTAAATGTCCTAAAGGATAGGAAGGAAATTTCTAAGTTAAAACAGATGGTACTGAGAAGCAGTGTGATGTTTATAAGCTTCAGAGGCAGAGAGTCGGCCCAGACTCTGAAGAACAATATTTCGGCAGCTTTGAGTATGTTGACAGATATGGAGGCTGAAGACAGGAATGTCTTCTTGGACTTTTGTCGCAGAAGAGCAGGTAAGATCAGAGTTGTTTTGAAAATGGAGAAATAAACTCAGAATATACTATTGAGGAGGACATATGCATGTGGTTTTAGTGGTGGGGAAAGGGAAATTTTTTTAAAAAGCACACTGCAAAATGGTGAGATTTTGAGAATTGAAAAGTGTCCATAATTAACATGGACAAAAAATTGGGTAGAGGTGCCTAGTGGAGGGTGTGAGGAGCTAGCTAGAGTGGGCTCAGGATGCATGCTTGTTGTGAGATGTTTAGGTATAGAAGTCCTGCAGCTATTCTAGACCAGGGGTGTCAAACTCATTTTCAGGGGGGCCACATCAGCCTCATGGTTGAACATACTTTTAGGACTGTATAAGTGTAACTACTCCTTAACTAGGGGCAAGGAGCTCGGCGCTGCTCCCGGGTAGAAACAAGGTGCCGGGCTGGATAAAACAAGGTAGAGGGCTGGATTTGGCCCACGGGCCTTGTGTTTGCCACCTGTGCTCTAGAGACATGAATAAATGGTAGACCATGATTAGGGTCACCAACAACCTCACGGGTCTGGCTATCCTTGGCTTCAGATAGCATGTTTGGGTAACATTTTTCTCTTCTTGGTTCTTTCAACCCTGAAATTAGAGTGAGCCTTGACGTTTACAGGTCAGGTAAGTTACATATTTTTAAAGAATATGCTGGGAGATAATAGAAGTCTTCACTAGGGGTATTTGAGATCTTTATGGGGAAAACTCAGGGGCAAGATAATATATGATGTAGTTCTTGAATTCCTTTTTGTCTTTTGCAGATCAACAGAAACACTCCATTTTGAAAGGAGGTCACCACGCTATTGTGGTCCTTTCATGTATTCCTTGCATGCTCTCACTAGGAGGGCCACAGACTATCATTGTTATAGCTGTAAATATAAGTATTAAGGACCAGACCAAGAAGGAGCCATTGTAACACTTTGACCTCACTGTTTTAGGTCTAGTAATAGCTGTTGTTTGAAAACAGAGCATTTAACAGAGTTGTTTTCCAAATAATGTAGCATGTTTTCCCCTACTTTAATAGCTTATTCAAAGAGTCATTTTCCCAAGTTACCCATGGATGTTGAAAATAATTTTTGCATTTCCCCTGGCTTATATTCTAGTTGTCAAGAAGTCAAAACACAAACACTAGCTGAACAGACTCAGTTACATCTCAACATGGTAATTGTTAAATCACTCAGTAGGAGGAAAACCAAAAAAAATTGTCACACAAGGAGTTATTATTATGCATATGCATTTTTAATGTCTGATTCTCTGTATAACCTTAAATTACAATGCAGGTTAAATTTCCCTTGCTGATTTATAAGCATAATGTAAACTCTAGACACAGTTAATGATATTGCAATGTAAAACTGTTCTGTTGCAAACTAAAGACCTTGCTTAGCACTGCAAAGCTCCAGGTTCATTTCAATGTGATCATTGAGGCACTATGCAGAGATTATGCATTTATTGTATTTTTTTCATGAATACATGAATGAATAATAAGTTCAACAAACAAGAGTTTCCTACTGGGAATGTCAAACAAATCATTCTGCAAAGTGCTCTGAATTTCAATCAATCACTCTCCATAACACTTGTCCCGCTGAGGTCTTCAGCTTCAGCAGAGTCAGCACTTGGAAACACTACAAACAGCCTTGGTAGGAAACACAGGGTACAAGAGTGCAGAAGACAGCTCCCCATTAGGGGCTTTTACCCCAGCAGGGCTTCCTTGCCGGTTGCTTCTGTATTGGTGGAGACTCAGGGCATTCATGAATCATATTCCTACAGACTTGCTTTGGCATACCCCTGCTGTTACCTGTAAGCTAGAATCCAGAAAGTTTAGTGGATGGCTCAGTGGAAGGAAAGTGTCCAGTGGAGGTGAATGGACAAAACAAAGCAACACCAGGAAATAGGATCGCACAGTGTGACACTATTAAGACTTGGATGAATGGTGCATTGGGCTATTGAGTGTGAAGACATCAGATGAGATTGGTTCAGACAGCATCAAGTCTTTATTTTGGGAAGTATCACTTCAGGTTCTGAAGTTGGGCTTAGGTGCTCTGTCTTGGAGAATGCTTTTCATCTTAGAGAGTTCAGTGTTGCTATTATGAGGGTTTTGATTTATACTGAGGTGGGGGAAGAAGAGACTTAAAACAACCCTTTACTTGGTACTTTTTGTTCAATGATAGTTTTAGGACAAACAAATTAATTAATTTTAATTCATTTATTTATTTACAAAGGGTGGAGGGGAGCAAGAGAGATTGACTGGTTGTTCCACTTATTTATACATTCATTGGTTGATTCTTTTATGTGCCCTGACCAGGGATGGAACCACTAACCTTGGAGTATTGGGCTAATACTCTAACCAATGGAGCTACCTGGCCAGGGCTGGGACCAACAGCGCTTTTGATAGAGCTGTTTCCTCTTTCTATCTTTCACCTACACTGTGCCCTGAAGCCAGTTCTCCTGCTGAAGTTAAAAACCTCCTGGGTGGGGAATGCCAGTTTGAGGTAGGGTTCCTATAGCCTGAGGCATCATTCTCAGGGTGAAGACCCTTGCCCACAGGTCAAGGGAGCTTGCTGTTCATCACCTACCAAATCAATGAGTGCCAAAATATTTTGAGTGAATTCCAAAGATTGTGATAATGAGATAATTCAGTATAAATGTTCATCTTAGCTCTCCCCAGTCAACTAAATGTTAGCAAACAATACAATTGCTTTTGTTTTATTTATGGCTTCTGAAATAAGAATCTTATTCTTACTAACTCTTATTCCACCCTTCTGGCTACAGAGCCTATCCCATATCTGTCTGGTTCATTTTTTATAGTGCATGGAGTGCCAAGCATAGTGATTGCTTAATAAAAGTTGGTTCCTTTTCTGTATTCCTATTCTTTTAAATTCATCATAGAAACAAATACCATCAGTTGCAAATTTATCAAGTTTTGTTACAAAGATGCCTTCCCTACCATGAATCTCATATAAATAAATAACATGATTCATTGCTTTGTCTCTACAGGAAAGTGACTGGATAAAATGTGACCAGCATTTCAACCTCTGGGCCAGGTCTTGAATTATTCACTTGGGCTGCTAAGCATTTCCAATTGAAACAGGCTCCCAAATTCCTACAGTGGTCTGATTGTCCTGACTGGCTGTGTGATATAAAATAAACACCATCACCATCGTAAGCCTTAGTTTTCTCATCTGTAAAATGCTAAAGTAGAAGAGATTGGTTCCAAGGACCCTTTTGATGAGATAGGATAATTTTGGAGCACAGATTCTGGCGCTAAACTGTATGAGACTCAACGTCTCAAACCCATTCCTTAACCTGGATGTGGCTCAGAGTCTTCATCTGTGAAAAGATTGTTGTGCAGATGATCAGTCTATATAAAGTATCTTCCCTAAGAGTAAATTCCAGAAGTGTAAGCTATTATTATTCTGATTCTGATTTACATGGACTTAAGAACAATAATAGAATAATATCTACTTTTTATTGAGTAGTTAAGATGTTACTTCCACAGATGGGTTAAGTACTATTTACATTATCTTGTAAAAATATTTAAAAATGAACCTATGATGGACATACCATAATCATCTGTATTTTACGAATGAGGAAAATGAAGCAGTGCTAAGTTAGGTATCTAAGGTCTCACAGATAGGGACTGGATGGGACTCAAAATACAGCTCTGCCCACCTACCATCCTCCCTGCATGCATTCTTCCCCACCCTCTCCCCCGGGGCTCTGCTGGAACCAGATGAGCCTTCAGGGTTAGCTAAAGGGCAAAGACAGAAGAAGCAAGAAGGAAGGCTCCTTTGCTGCCTCTGCTTTGCTTGACAGCAGACTCTGCAAATACTTCCACTGAATTGATTTCCACCAGGTTCATGCTGACTTTGGCACTTTTAGTCAGTGTTTATCTAAATGACATCAAAGTACTTTCTTCTTCCACGCTAATCCATAATGACCTCTTACTTCTGAATTCATTTTGAGTGTAGTGTGCCTCTGTTCCTGCATGCCTCTTTTTCTCCCTGTTGCCTTCACTCAATGTGCGCTTTATTCTCTACTTCTTTCTTTTCACTGTCTCTGTTGCTTGTCAGGAATGAAAGGCAAAATCAACTAACTCTGTCTCACATTGCACCCTCAGAATTTCCCATGGTTCCAAAAGACTTCCAGCCAAGATGAAGGCTTAGGTAGATACATTTTGCCTCCTCACACAACTGAAAGAAGAACAACAACAAATGTAAAAACAAAAAACCAACCAGAACTGCCAGAAAATCAAACTGTATGGAAGTCTGACAACCAAGGACTTCAAGAAAAAACATTCATCCAGACTGGTAGGAGGGGCAGAGATGGCAAGCTGGGGTGGAGAGGATGCACGGAAGGTGGCGGCTGGAGGACTGGGTGAGCGAGGCAGCAACTGGTGGTCCCACATTTGCATGGGGAAAACTGGGAGGAACAACTGGGGAGCAAGACAGACCGTGCAACCTAGGGTTCCAGTGCAGGAAAAAAAAGTCTCAAAACCTCTGACTGAAAAAACCTGTAGGGGTTGTGGTGGGAGAAACTCCCAGCCTCACAGGAGAGTTCATTGGAGAGACCCACAGGGTCCTAGAACATACAGAAACTCACCCACCTGGGAATCAGCACCAGAAGGGCCCAGTTTGCTTGTGGGTAGTGGGGGAAGTGACTGAAAGCCAGTCGAGAGCAGAGCACATGGCATTGTTCCCTCTCGGATCCCTCCCTCTCATACAGTGCCACAACACAGCAATGTGGGTTGCCCTGCCCTGAAAATACCTAACACTCAGCCGCTTACAATGTAACAGGTGTGCTGAGACAGAAAATATGGCCAAAATAAAAGAAGAGATGAAAACTCCAGAAAAAGAACTAAGCGACAAAGAGACAGCCAACCCATCAGATGCAGAGTTCAAAACACTACTAATCAGGATGCTCACACAAATGGTTGAGTATGGAAGAAAGATAGAGGAAAAAGGGAAGGCTATGCAAAGTGAAATAAAGGGAACCAACAGGGATGGGAAGGAAACTGGGACTCAATGGTTTGGAGCATAAGGAAGAAATAAACAGTCAACCAGAACAGAATGAAGAAACAAGAATTCAAAAAAATAAGGAGAGGCTTAGGAACCCTCGAGACAACTTTAAACATTCCAAAATCTGAACCATAGGAGTGCCAGAAGGAGAAGAGGAAGAGCAAGGAATTGAAAAATTATTTGAAAAAATATTGAAGAAGAATGTCCTCAGTATGGCAAAGGAAATAGACTTCCAGGAAGTCCAGGAAGCTCAGAGAGTCCCTAAGAAGTTGGACCCGAGGAGGAACACACTAAGGTACATCATAATTACATTAGTTACGATTAAAGATAGGAAAGAATCTTAAAAGCAGCAAGAGAAAAAGAGACAGTTAGCTACAAAGGAGTGCCCATAAGACTGTCAGCTGATTTCTCAAAAGAAACTCTACAGGCAAGAAAGGGCTGGAGAGAAGTATACCAAGTCATGAAAGGCAAGGACCTACATCCAAGATTACTCTATCCAGCAAAATTTTCATTTAGAATGGAAGGGCAGATAAAGTGCTTTCCAGATAAGGTCAAGTTAAAGGAGTTCATCATCACCCAGCTCTTATTATATGAAATGTTAGAGGGACTTATCTAAGAAAAAGAAGGTTAAAACTATGAACAGTAGAAGGACAACAAACTCACAACTATCGACAACCAAACTTAGAAAAGGAAACTAAGCAAACAACCAGAACAGGAACAAAATCATAGAAATGGAGATCACATGGAGGCTTATCAAAGGGGTGGGGGGAGAATGGAGGAAAGGTACAGGGTATAAGAAGCATAAACGCTAGGTGCAAAATAGACAGTGGGAGGTATGGGAAATGGAGAAGCCAAAGAACTTATATGTAGGACCCATGGGCATGAAGTAAGGGGAGGGAATGCTGGTGGGAGGAGGGATGCAGGGCGGAGGGGAATAAAGGGGAGAAAACAAATGGGGCAAATGTGATAGCATAATCAATAAAATATACTTAAAATAATTTCCCATGGTTCCAATTCCTCTTTGTGTGTGTGTGTGTGTGTGTGCGTGTGCGTCCATGCATGCATGAGAGAGAGAGAGAGAGATTGATTGACTACATTGTTCTTTCTTTAGATGACCCACTAGAAATAACCTCATTGTTTGTGATGAGTTTTTGCGGTAGCTGAAAAAATATCCATTTCGCACGTGGGAAACCAAGCAGGTCCCAAGTGCTGGTAAGCAAGAGAAAATGGTGACGTATTCCTCTAAGTTCACTTAAACCATGTATTTCCACCAATTCCTTGGAAGGAACTTCCTTTGTGGAAGTCAGAATTCAATGTCCCAGGAAGAGTACCTTATAGTCTGGGGAACAGGGAGCCTGGAGTTGCTTCAACCAGAGGCGAGCATATTTGATAGTTGATTTATAAAGGCAAATATACTCTCAATTATTGATTATAGTGCTGATTTTAAATAAAATTCTACATTTAATATTTAATCAGATCTAACACTCTGCAGTACTTTTAATTGTTCACCATAAGATTGTGAATAGAGAAGCAGTGAGCAGCTAGATAGAACATCAGATTATCTAAACTGGGTTTACCTTTAAATCTCTAAACAAATAGATGAAGGATTCTAATATTCTACTCTCCTGCTCCACCTTATTGTGGGCATGTTCATCTGTGGACCAGAGATTGGACTGGATTATTATCTCACTTTGCAGTTCTTTGTCCCACTTTTCCTTCAGTAATTGGTACTCAGCGAGGTCCATGTGTGTTTAACACTGACAGGGACATGTATACATCAACACAGTGAGAGCTCACGGACAGGGTGGGCTCTCACTATGGAAGTCTGGAGCTTCCTGAGCGTGATTCATTTTTTATAAAGGGAAACATAGCAAAGGCCTTGTGGCCCCCCACAGACGTAAAGGTGAGACATATTTGTGATTATTACCCTTCAAGTCTAGAAATTCCAAAAGTACAAGTTATCATCAAACAGAATATAGATATAAGAAAACCTTCTTATAAATTTTTCTTTCTATCTGTGGAGCATATTTTTGTCCTATTGCACTCTGTGGAGTAGTCGCTTGCTGTTGCTGAGTCTCTACTTCTGGTTTTGTCTTCCCTGTCTCCCTTGTCTTAAGGGTCCATACTTCCCTTAGCGTAAAATAACCCATGCTAATTGCACTTCTTAATGTTATTTCTGAAGTGTCTGTATCATACACTATTGTGAGGAATCTTCCTTCTATATCCATGTCCTTCAACATGTCAGCATGTTCCATTGTGGTACTAGAAGTGTACTAGCTTGCCCTTCCTCTGCCGTCATATCTGATGGACAGACCTCGTTCCTGTCTATTGTTGTCACCACTTCAGTATCCTCGGGCCTTTTAAACCCAGTGTATTAAATGTAAAATTCATGATCTCTTTCCCTTTCTTGATACCCCGTGTTCACTCTCTTCCCTCTGACATCTGTCCTTTTCATTCATGCCAAAGGAATGGTTCTAAATTTCAGTTTTCATGTGATTCTCATTTGCAAACATTTGCAATGTCTCCTCTTTGCCTGAGACCAAACTTCTAAACAAAGCATACTTGTCATGCCAGATTATCTTTCCAGCATATCCTCCATATGTCCTGCACTGCACAGAATAAACTCCTTACTGCTCTTTAAAATGACCGTGAAATTTTATATATCTGTGCAAATTTTGGCCTAAAGTGCTATTTCACTTATACATGAGCAACTGAAGCAAAGACACTGCCTATGTTGTCCAGTGTTGAGTTCCAAGAAGCCAGCACCGCGTCGAGCACAGAGTGGACGCAGAGAGATTCATTGATTCACACAGCGGCTCACAAATACTGGCGAGGAGGAGCTGGTGTTTCGAGCTGTTCACTCTCAGCCTTTTCTGTTCCAAAATATTTCATGTTTGGGGGATTTAAGAAAGCAAGTTCCCCAGATGGTGTCAAGGAGATCCATCGGCTTTTCCTTATTTAGCCCTGAGATTTATACAATGTATATCAAATGCAGATTGACATTTTCCATGGCCTGCAGGAAAGAATTATAAGGCATACATTGGGTTCAATTCTTCTTTTTTGGTTTTAATATCATAAACATAACTATATCATTGCTTCTCAAAATTTAATGTCCATATAAGTCACTTGGGCATCTTGTTTAAAAATAGACTCTGCTTTAAAAGGTCCACTGGAATTCTGCATTTCTAACATGTTCCCGGGTGATGGCCACGGTGCCGATTCCTGCAGACTCACAGCATGGCAAGGAGCTAGACAATTTTACACAGACCACTCACGTTAACTAGTATTTTTCTCTTTCACCAAAAAGTTTGGGGAATTTAAAACTGTTTCTTTTCTTTATTCCACAATAGTCTACAGAAATAAAAATTTGATTATTATGACAAAATTCAGAACGCATTATCTTGATGCAGTGTTATATCAATCAAACCTTAGTGCAGATAGATGATAAACATGATGGGGCTGATCTGATTTATGTTAATCCACAACAATTCTCATCTTGGTTCTTAACTCAGAGTTCTCTAAATATTGTTTTTCTATGCCAAGACAATGGTTATTGGTCACTATTTCTTTGAGGAAATCCTCAGTATAATTAGTCGGAAGGTGTTTCAAAACTGACGTGGAGAATGCACCATGCGGATATTTGTAACTGCACTTTAATGAAGACACAATTCCTTCCCGTCCCCCTGGTGTCTGAATCCAAGTAGTAACTCCATCAGGGTTGATGCCATCTATCACTACTTGTATTCACAGTGGCTAAAGCCAGACCTATGAGCCCTCTCTTGTCTTGTGGACTTGATTTTACAAAATCCAGAGTGCGACTGACCATATGCAATGTCCAAAGTGACACAGTAGCTGTCACTGGTCGGTGAGGACTCTGGGCGTAGACTGCAGTGCCTCTCGGCAGAGCCGCTGTTATGTAGCCTAATCAGCGTCTCATTACTGATCAGTAACCTTAAATTTGGTGTATGTGGCTGTTGCATTGTATTAGTGAATAAGGAGAGTACAGTACATATTTTAGCCATGTGGTTACTACACGCCAAACTTACTGGTTTTTTTTTCTTTTAAGAAAACTGACAATAAAAGACAACATGGGTAGTAAATAGCTTGGTTCATAGAAATATTTCTATGGACTTCATTTAATCTACAGGGTGGGGCAGAAGTAGGTTTACAGTTGTGAGTTCATGAAACACAATTTATTCTTATCATTTACTATTGTATTATTTTCCATACACACAACTATAAACCTGCTTTTTCCCCACCCTGTATTTAAGAATAAGTCTTATTGAAAGTTAAAATAACACAGGGTACTTTCCACTATAGTTGGATTTACAGAAAAGCGGGGGTTTACTGATCCAGGGAAGGAATGGGAGTGATTAATCAGGAGCAGGGTCCTTTATACGTCTGGTTAGTGACAGCACTCAGGACCTTATGAACAATGCTGGATATTTAATCATTAAATTAGATGGTTGGGGAATAATTTCAAAACTTAATAGCAAGTCCTTTTAAGCCTTATAAGGGATCACCACTTTCTTCAATCCACAGAAGACCACGGACTCCTGTCATATGATGTATAATAAAAATGGTCTGGTAATATTTTAAAAATGAACTTTCTCCTCTTTCTCACCCCCTAAATCCAAACAGGAGGGTTTGTGACAGGATTGTTTAAGTATATTCAGATAGAACACTGAATTCCTATCATAAATATAGTCCTGGTTTTAAGGGAATGTTCTAGGCTGGAGCCGTGTTTGCCTTGAAAGGAAAAAGATAATGTTCAGGAGGAAACATATACTGTTTTAATGTACTAAGAATCTATCTGCATATTTGACATTTTAGTATTAAAAAGTTTCCAAGGTTCTACTGGGACAAAAAGTATATTCTGAATGACTGGCTATATTTCCTTAAAGCCAATATTTTATATCTGGGTATATGTCTGAAAGTTCAGGTGAGTAATTTGGTTTAACTCTTTTCGGGGGCGGCAGGGCGCAGAGGAGGCCACGCCCCGTGATGCGGGGAGGAGACGGACTGCAGGGGAGGAGGTGCGCAGAGCTGCGTCACGTGATGTGTGCATCCGAGAGCTACACTTTCTGCTGTAGTTTTCAGGCTTTTTTCCCTTAGCCTCCCAATTATGAGGGCAGAGGGGAGGAGGCTTTTGGCACATGTTGGGTCTTTCTCAAAGTGCTCTGGAGGAAGAACAAAACATCCTCTTGAATACACTCTCTGTAGAGCCCATTTAGGATTAAACACTTTTAAGCTCTGTTATGACTTTCACGGATTCACATCTGTTTTTCTATTGAGGTCACATCTCCTTCTGTTCCCCAGTGCATCCAAGGGAAGTGTGAGTCATCCTCGATGAAATCACACTGAGAGGGGAGCCGTGCTGCCCTGTCAGAACCCAGAGCGGGGTGTTTCTGCAGAGAATGTGCTGGACAACCGATGACCCTATGGAGATTTAAATGTGCATATGTGGCTTGAGTAAACATGAGCTAATTAGGATGGCTTTAATTTTGGGCCTGGAGTGAGAACCAGGAGACTGGGAACTCTGCCATGAGTGGACTTTTTAATCTTGGGCAAGCCACTTACCACTTTGGGGCTTCAAATTTTCCATTTAAAAATAAGACTGCGTACTCTCTAGGGTCCTTTTTTTTGGCAAAATAGTTATATGATTTTCCTCTAATTTACCACAAAGAGCGCTGGGCCAGAAAATTCTCTGATAACTTGTTTTTAACATGAGATCAGTCTGATGAATATCGCCAATGGAAAAAAAAATAAATCATTGACAGGTGCATATGGTATTTGTAGTGTTATTTGTTTCTTAAATGCTATTCTCTAGTAAATTGCTCGATCATTTGGTGTGTAACATGCTGCAAGTGTATTGCATACTGTATTTGTGTTTTATATTTAGAAATGCCATCGAGCATTGCATATGGCTGTTGGACATTTGTCAGTAATATTCCCTGTGCCTTCCATGTGGGAACAGCCATGCAATCCTTATATGGTAATATTCCTACTACTTTAATATAGAGTATAATTAATGTTTTATACAATCGATGCACATATATTTCATAGTCTTACACTTTTCCAAATTAGACTTTTTAGATGGAAATGGTGATTACAGCAGTTCTGTATAGTGAAAGGGCTAGCTTACTTACTTTATTCCTTTATTTAAATAACTAATTGACTTTAAGGAATACTATATTTTTTTTAGCAGAAAATCTGTAATAATATCATTAACTCTCTGGAATAATTTTGGCTAGCAAAATCATATATACTTAACTTGTATATTATTAAATCTTAGTTAAACAGGACACTTCAAATCTTATTTCTACTCTTCAAATCTCATATTTTGATAGGGGCGAATTTTTATAACTGTGAATACATTTCTTTACATATTTTGCATATTCATGCCATTTATATTATAAAGGCTTAAAAAGATGAAAGATTAATGATATTTCATATTATTTTGATTTAAAAACTTATGTGCTTTAATTTATGTGGACTACACTAGGAAGTGCTCTGTTTTGTGTGCGAAAGCATCCATTTTCATTGTTATGAATTAGCTATGAAGTGGTCTCATTTTCAAAGAGATATGCAGGACATATGCTTGCACATTCTGTTAACAGCCAGTGATCCAAATGGAGAGAAACATTTCCACGAGAAAGGCAAGTTGTATAATGGCAAAGACCCTAGTCATCTAGAGGAGACCATGAAAAACATTCCAGATTGTCTATGTTGATGATAGGCGTTTGGAAATGTTTTAAATCAGAAGTCTTCCCTTTGCCATTGATCACTGTATTTAGTTAATGACCTAACAAGTTCATCCAGCTTATTTTCTTTCGTACTATAAAATCCTCCCCTGTCCTGAAAAGCATGTTTATTTAAGACAAAACTGTCCTTCTCTTTTGCTTTTGGCTAAGCGTGTGCTGTATGTGCTTTGCTCTCTCATTCATTTTCTTGACTCATCTTCAGGCTCAAAAAATTGTGTATTTGTTTGGCTGTTTGAAAAAAAAAAAACCTTCCAGTATTTTTTTCCCTCATGTCTGAAATGGTTCATATTAAAGCTTTCATAATACCCTTCAGTTTCTGTGTTAAATTGATGTTTAAATTGGAAAGAAAGTGGGAACTCTGGCAGTTTAGATAATTCACTTCATCTGGTGGCCAGCTATGGTAACAATCACATCAGACGCTGGCACTTAGACAAGATGAAAGGAGCCCTTGGGGCACTGAAGCTACATTTTAGGAGCAGAGGGAAAATACAGTTAGAGTTCTTTGTTTCATCATTTTTATTCTATAAAATGGTAAATTATTTTGACCGGAATTTTCAAGTGTTAAAAGGACAATTTAAAGGTGACGTGGTGGCTTAGCGGGGGAAACTGAATGAAGATCGTTGATCAGTATGCAGGACAGAAAGCCATGTCAGCAAATGATGTCTTTTATTCCCTGTGTATTGAGTGCTTTGAGGAAATGGTGATATTGTTAGCATATGAATAACATCAAAGCCCGACACTGGAAGATAAACCTTCATCTTCTGAAATAGAGTGCACAGCCTCTGCTCACGTCCTGAAGTGCTTCTCTTTCCAGCAGTGGGCTCCGTCCAATCCAAGAGCCGCTGCTTCCAGAGCAGGCAAGTTGATAGCCAGCGCCGGGTCACTGGTGCATGACCGCACATTCTATCACTGAGGAGAAAACATTTTCACATTAGATTGCCTTCCTGCGTGAAGGGTAGGCAGGCTATTTGTTTTTTTAACTTTGTTGGGGAGTGAAAGCGACATTTTCTTTAGAGGTCCCACAAGATGCTCACAATTTTTATTATTATTTGTCCTAAAAATGAGAGACTGATCTAACCAGTTGACAAGAAATAGAGTGGATAACTGCCTCTTCATCTCTGAATGCAGACATGACTCTTTTCTCAGCCGCCGGGTTTTTCAATCAATACTGACATGCTGGCCAGACACCATTTCAAAAGAAGGCAGCCATCCCATGTTTCTCCTCGGTGCATAATATTGGAGCGTGATAAGTAGTTCTCGTCAAGCCCGTTCTCTTTCCACCTGTCCTGATGATCAACAAATGCAGCTTCTACTTGAAATGGAATTTTAGTTCAGCAGCAGAGTTACTGGGGCTTTTAAGAGCACCAGCACGTCAAATAGGCTCGGGGATGATAAACTGTATGACAGCCCATAACAGAGCAAGTAATTCCAGATGCCTTGGATGTTTAGTCTATTAGCTCATGGGGACATGTTAGAAATAGTCAGTTTCCATTAATGTTCAATTTATTATTGCCCAAGATGCTTAGGTTATGACGCTGCTAGTCATTTTCTGTAACAACTTTATTTATAGAGGAAGTCTTTTCTGAAAGGTACATGGCTGCCACTTTATGCCTGAGCTCATGTGTTATGCTGACCAAAAACTTCTGTCAAAACTTAGATCAATGTCATGGGCTATATTTTCATTTTCATTATTCTTGGAGTTCGTTCTTTTTAACATTTCTTTGTCGCCAGCACTTAGATTTAACATTCAGTAAAGTTTGGGTTAGCCAAATTCCAGCCCTAGGTTTAGAAATAAGCAGAGCACAATGTTGACATGATTGATTTCTAGTTACTCACTCTGTGTAACCGGTTTCTCTTGCATGTTTAAAGACATAATCCGGCACAAAAGCAAAGAAACAATACATTTGTTTTCTAAAGAACTGAATGTGCTCTTGATGGAGAGCTGTTTCATAGTCATTATAATAGAATACCTTTTCTTATTTTTGCCTCTCACCCAGTACACCAAGTTATTGTTCTCATGTTCTCGCTGAGTGATATCCATTGAGAAAGTGCATCTTGGTGCGTCGAGCTTGTCTGGTCGTTAGATTTTGGATTGCTTCCAAATGGGAGGTTGGAATGGAAAGAACTAACACAAAGGCTTCTGGCGCATGTTAGGAATACCAAGTACTTTCCCTAGAATCCCTAATTAGTTTTCAAGACAAATGTTCAGGAAATTACAGCAATGTACCTGATTCAGCTCAAAGTTTAAACATAGTGGATTTTAATAAGAATTAGTGTTTGTACTTTAGGTGAATCCGTGTTAGGCTTCAGATTATTTCATTCTTATATTTTAAGTCTAAGATTCTTTCTTTTTTTAACCCATGTATTGATCAGCAAATGTCATTGTTCTGAACTGGATTTTCCCATCTGAAGAAGAGGCAGCTTCATAGATAACTGTTTAAGGTGAAAAGACATCATATTTAATTCAATAATGGATAGGTTCATGTGCATGGCAGAGAATAAAAGCCTGCCTGTTACTCTTCTAATTATTTTTTCATAATATCCTTTGGTAATAATTTACACATTTTAAAGAATTCTTTTTTTCAGAACGTGGGAGGGCAGAGATTGGAAGGAACCAAGTGATTTCGCTGATAAAAAGAATGATCTTACTTAATGATGTCAGAGTTGGATGAACTGATGGTGTTATGTGTCAGGGATTTAGAGGCATCTAAATTACTCCAAAGTGACTGCCAGCTCTCCTGATTGTTTGGGATAGCCATTAAACATCACACACAATCTTAATCCCCAAGCTGGCAAAAAGAGATGATTAGAGTGGCCTGTAAAAATAAGAAATATCGTACTAGCAGATTAAAAAAAAAAAAGCTCACTTGGCCAAATACTGTTTTGTGACTAAATAAAGTACAGAAAAACTTTACATCGGTGCAGTTTAAAGCCTCTGCCCCCTCTTCTGTAAATAATGATTGAATAAGGTCATGTTTCTGTCTTGGAATCGGGACTCTACTGATTTGATGATTTGCCAGCCAGTCTAGTGGCTAATTTCAGAGCCTGATTAAGCTTTGAAAGCATATCTATGTGTTTTATCTTATGAAAATTACTAATAATCTCAACTCCCCAAACTTTTCATTGGCAAAAATTCTTTTTTAAGGTCACAAAGAAATTTCAAATTGTGAGCCTCAAAAATGTAGGGAAAGAGGGAGAGATTGAGAGAGAGAGAGAGAGAAGAAAGAGAGAGAGAGAGGGAGAGAGAGAGAGATTGATTGATTGATTTGTTGTTCCTCTTACTTATGCATTCATTGGTTGATTCTTGTATGTGCCCTGACCAGAGACAAACCTGCAACTTTGGTGTATTGGGCTGATGCTCTAACCAACTGAGCTACTTGGCCAGGATCCACCTTATCTTCTATAAGTGGTTATGTTGAGCCTCTTGAGGGACTCAGACAGAGTTTAGAGTGTGTTTTGCTTTGTCTTACTTGGAAACCATTATTTAAGAGTTGCAGAGTGGAAAAGGGACTTATGAAATTGGAAAAAAGAAGCCAAAGTAATACAAGGAAGTTGAAAGAATTTCAAAGCAGGATAGAGGGATCATGAGTGTCAAATGCAGTAGAGAGGGCAGTCAGATAAGAATGAACGTGCGCCTGTTAATTTTTACAAGAAGAAACCCATTATGTAAATAAAAAATTATCTTGTTAAATTGAAAACACTGATAAGTAACTCTTTTATTTTCAAAATTAATTGTTAGAGTGTCTATATTTATCTGAAAAGAGACAATGAGTAAATGGTATTCATTCACTGACTATAGAATTTAAAAGGTGATGGTTTTGTGAACTTATTGAAATCCATTTTGGGGAAGCAATGATAATGGAAGCTGATTACTATGCATTAGAAGGAGGATGTGAGGCGAGGAAGTGGAGGTAGCTTTTGTAGCCAACTCTTCTAAAACATAGGACTGTGAGAAAGAGCAAAACAACATGATGATCAAAGTCCAGATAGAGTGTGTGCGTGTGTTTAAGGTGATAGAGATGGGAGCATGTTTATGTGCTGACAAGAAGTCACAGGCACACTAGTTCTTCAAACGGATTACTTTCTTTTATGCTATATTCCCAGTTTTCCAGGCTCCTGCAGGCATTTCTCAGCTCCAGATAAAGGCATAGCTTATGTTCTTGTGAGAACCTTCTTCTCTCCAAACATAACTCACGTGTCTGCTGACTAAACAGGCCGTGGTTCTGCATGGCCGGATGTAGCCCCTCCCTCCCCTACTGGCACCCCCTGCAGGAATCAACTTCCTGTTGTCTGTGTGGGGAGTGGGGGTTGTCTCCTATTTATTCTTCAATTGCTTATGACATTGCCTTTCCTTCTCTCTCTTGGATCCATCACTTCTGTTCTTCTTTGGGCCTCAACTCACTTTGCCAGTGTCCCTACTTAAAATAAGCTTTTGCTAAAGGTTTAGGGAATAGTAGACATGCCATACCACATAGACAGGAAACATCTTTCAATCATAACATTATTCTTGGAAATTTATTAACAATTCCTGCATGATCATGGCCCTCTGTGCAATCTGCCATGTTGTGAGCTTCCCTCCTTGATACATCTTTAAGTTTCCTTTTCCAGGGCCCCAATTCCTTTCTCAGAGCACTGGTGGATAACTCCAATTCTCTATTACTTCATTACACAGAGTAATTGAAATCTTCCTTTTCTTAACATCTATCTCTATAGTGGGCCCATATTTCAAATGCCAGCAGACTCTTAGGTAGTTTCTTAAAAAAACCTGTTGTCTGTCTTAGAGGAATACTGTAATCTTTCTCAGTCAATTGATTCAAATGACAGCCACAGTTTATAACATTTATATATGTCTGTCTGTCTATCTACAAAATATTAGTTAAGGATACCAGAGAAGAAAATCATCCTTGTTTCATACTCGCAGTCCCGCAAACAGTATGCAAGAGTTCTCTTTTCTCCACATCCTCTGCAAACTGGTACAGCCCTTATAGAAAACTGTGGAAATTCCTCAAAAAATGAAAAGTAAGTATATCATACTACTCAGTAATTCCACTTCTGGGTATTTATCCAAAGAAAATAAAAACACTAATTTGAAAAGATATGTGCAGCCCTATATTTATTGCAGCATTATTTACAGTAGCAAAGATATAGAAGCAACTTAGGTTGCTTATCCAATAGATGAATGGATATACATACACACACACATGCATACATGCACATATATATACATGTGTAATGGAATATTATATATCAATAGAGAAGATGTGTGTATGTATATGTACATAGTGGAATATTATACATTAATAAAAATGAAATCTTGATATTTGCAACCACATGGATGAGTCTAGAAGGTATTATGCTAGGTGAAATAACTCAGGCTGTGAAAGACAAGTACCATACACTTTCACTTATATGAGGAATCTAAAACAAAACAAAACAAAACAAAAACAGATTCATAGATTAGAGACCAAAGGGATGGTTGCCAGAATATGGAGGGCTGGGGAAATGTGTTAAAAGGGGAAGGGGGCCATAATCGATAATATTGTGATGAATTTGCACAGTGACAGACGATTACTAGACATGGTTGGGTGATCACATTGTAAGGTACAAAAAAGTCAAATCATTATATTGTATACCTGAAACTAATATAACCACTGTAAGACTGTGTACCAACTATACTTAAGTAAAACATTTAAAAAAAATAAAAAGAATTCCAGCTGCTCTTATCTTTTGTCTTCTCACTGCTCCCTAAGCATACCTTTTCTTGACAAAGCAGATGGAAAAATAAACTCAGGTGAATTTGGTCAATAACTGGCTCTTTTTATGGGAGAAAAGTTCATTTTGATTATGCTCCTGGTTGAATGGTATTTTTAAACCAGTCAGAATCACAATCATATAAACATTGAAAGTAATACTTTGTATGAATTAATAATCTTTATGTTTTACAGACCTGACCAAGGAAAAACTTAATACAGATCTGTACAGCTTCTCTTATTTATTCAAAAATTGAGGCTTCCCTTTCAATCTAATTGCTTGGTACTTGGAATTGAATGAACCATGAGAAATTTCAATGAAGCACAGCGATGTTAATGATTTATCAAAAGCATATCAACCTATACGGTGGCATTAAACCCATCCTTTTAAAACTATTTTATATTGCTATCTATTTTTTAAAGGGACATGTCTTTGGTAATTTTCTTGTATTGTAAAATAATCATTCACCTGGGTAAAAGTTACCTATATACGGTGATTTAATTGAGTGTGTTCTAAGACTGGCCAAGTTTTAAATTTTTGAGCATGTGTTGTCATTTTATTCTTAGTATGGTTTTCACATGCTTTTATTTCTAGATTCGACTTATTTTGTTATCAGAGCCTAGGAACATAGAGAGGAAAGCAAAGAAGTTAAGGCACTACAAGCCTGTGTCTGTTCATGCACTCCCTGACTCAGCCTCCCACCATTCATTTCACAGGAGGAAATCACTGCTATTACAGTCAGTACTAAAGATAACTTGGGACATCAGATGCTTTGGTACCTACATGTCTGAATATTAGTCATTATTTTGCTTCTAGCGTTCTCTACAGTTATTTGATTTTGAGAGTTAATGGTATTTCTGTTTTATTCCACAATAAATATCAGTTTCACTAAATCATTAGGGTTTGGTCCTGCACTTATACGAGTATTGATTTTTATGTTAACAGGCAGAAAATGCGAAGAGATCCCATAAAGCGTTTGATAGCTTATTGGGGCTTTTCTGATGACCACTCTGCTTTCAGTCAGGCAACATGAAGACTGGAGATACTGGGGCAGGGGTGAGTCGGAAGCGACTGGAGAGTAAAGGCGTTATGGTAAGTGCTTTGACACCCTTTCACACTAATCCGTTGTGTCATACTCACAGTCCTGAAGAGTGACAGAAATGTCGTGCAGCTTAACAATGAGTTGGGCATTTGTGTTCCTAGATTATATCATTAAGTAGCTATGCATTGGGTTTTATCACCCAAGATGTACTCTGAAAAGTCAGCCAATAAAAAGAAAATATAGAATAACTTACAGTTTTGGCTGTGGCTTCCATTTTATTAAGCCTAGTAACTTTGAAAATACAGAAGCACCAGTGTTGAAATGAAGAAATTAATGTATTTGGGGAACCCTGAAATAGTCCTATTATTTTGGAAAATTAAGTTCGGAGTATCTGCTGTGAGAATTCAATAAAACTTTTGGCCTTTAATATAAGATGGACCATAAATCAATGAAGTTTAAATAGTTCTGCTCTCTTGAACACCTGCTTATCTGTCTTGAGAAAATTCTGTAGTGTTTTAACCATCATTTTATGACATTAAAAAGTAATGCTCACTATTGCAGTACTTGGAAAGGCTATTAAAGTTAAGGGTCTGTCAGCCATTCCATTATAAAGCCTGATTTCCAGGAGTATAATATAACCCAGACCTTGCATGTAATAAACCCTAACGCAGGAATCTGAAATGTGGATCATTATTTTCTCTATTTTAAAGGCCAATTGCCCTGCAAAGACTGTCTCTGGCCATGACAAATATCTTTAGGATAAGTTATAATTTAAAAAATTTACCAAATGCTATTTTTTCCTTCCTGTGATACTTTATCTCTAATTTAAGACAAGCTCTCAGAAAAGAAGGCTGTGCTTCAAACAGCTTTTGAATGAAGTTAATCTCTGTATTTGCAGAAGGTTGAGCCCCTCAGTGGAATTCCATGCTTCTTTCCACCGAGAAGAAGCTTTCGGTCCGTAAATACAGTGTATTAGTTTTCTATTGCTACTGTAACAAATCACTGCAGACTAGTGGCTTACAGCACTGCAGATTTTTTCTCTTCAGGTTCTGGAAGTCAGAAATCTGAAATCAGTTTCGCTGGGCTAATGTCAGAGATGTCAGCAGGGTTGGCTCCTTCTGGAGGCTCTGAGGGGAGACCAACCTTCCTTGCCTTTGTCAACTTCTAGTGGCCACCTTGATTCCTTGACTTAAAGTTCCTTCCTCCATCTTCAAAGTACATCAATTTCTGGTTCCTTCAGAGGATAATGGAGTAATGAGCCTTTCTTAGGAAGTCAGTGTGGAAAATATCTTTAGTTGACCAGGACACGAAGTCTTACTCATCCTGAATGCTGATGCTGGGGGAGGGTAAAAGGGAATCCAGAAGCTGGCATTATGAAGGCTTGAAAGAGTTTCATATATGCCTCCAACGTTGGGCATAGTCTTCAATTTTCTTCAGTGTGGTGAACTAATTGCAAAAAAAGCTCTCAGAGGGAATTTATATGTGATACAGACTTTAAAATCGAGCTTAGCTTGAGATGTACTTCAATGTAAATCTCAGCTTCAAATCTCTGACCTGAACTTAGAATGACTGTGCATAAAAATGACTGACCTAGGGCCATGTGCAAGTAGGGGGCGGAGTATGTTTTACAGGTGCGAAGAGGAGAAAGATGTGGAGAAACAGTTCTGTTTCTGGCTCACTGATCTTCCTTGCAGTTGGACAGACAGACTAACATGGGGGAGCTGGCCGACATCACCGTGTTTCTCCAAAAGGAAGACAGTTACTTTTTGATGGGTGCTGGGTGGCTAGTAGTTACTAGTTTTGTAGTGGGAGGATGTGCATGGGAGTAAGAATTTTTCAACCTGTTGTGTTTCTCCCTCTGCTACAGAATGTATTTTCCCCACGAAATCATGTTGTAAATAATGTTTTTTTTTAAAAAAACAAAGCTTAGGATCCCAGAGCAGTTTGCCAATATTGCTTTGTTAATCCCTGGGAAAGCCAAATTATTTTTTTAGGGACCAAAGCATAAGGAGTGTAGAAACACAAGAAGAAGTTGGTCATGGTGATAGGATACTGGGCCAATTAAAAAAATAAGTGTGTACTAAATGAATTTCCACCTCATGATGATTTAAGCATTTTGTTTTGTTTTGGCAACTGAGAAACCACCCACACTATATCATTGTTTGAGTATTTTCTAAGTTATGAAAAACTGAAAGGAACTGATATATTTTCTTTTTAGAATACATTTTTATTGTATTTTTTCCGTTACTGTTAGTCCTCTTACCCCCTCTCCCTCCTGCAATCACCACACTGTTGTCCACGTCCATGAGTCCTTTTTCATTTTTGCTTAATCCCTGCAACCCCTCACGTCTGCCCCCACCCCCACCCCCATTGGCTTAGCTGTCATCTGCTCTCCATCTATGAGTCTGTCTCTGTTTTCCTTGTTAGTTCAGTTTGCTCATTAGATTCCGCATATGAGTGAAATCATATGGTGTTAGTCTTTCTCTGACTGGCTTGTTTCACTCAGCACGGTGCTCTCCTAGTGTGGTGTGGCCTAGGGCCTTGGGCAATGAAAGGGAGGGTGTTTGGCAGGAACACAGTGTGTCTGTGAGTGGATGACCATGGTCATGTGTAGACAGCTGTGACCTCATAACAAAAAATTTCTTTTCCACAAACTTCCTTCAACCTTCTATATCTATGTGAATTCTGCCTTACTCTTTTCCTTTCTTATTCTGGAACAACCAGGTATTTTATTTTAGACAATATTATTCCCTTTTTACTTAACAAAAACCACATCCTACACTTTTTGCATATTCTTGTTGTAAGAAACTCTCATTTTCTTTCCATATGTTGTAAATAAATTTTTTTCTTTCATTCTTATTGTTTTCAGTAGTTTTATTTCTATACATTGATGATTATTTTTTACTGTTAGTAATCTTTACTTTCCAGTGAAAACTAGGGAGCAGGCAATTGTGAACTGTCTATCACATGTTAGCATCCTATAGTAGGTTAACAAATGTATAAAGTTATAATTGTAAAATTTGTAATTTTTAGAGATGTTTTTCATAGGGCAATTTTTAATGCGGTAAAAGACATATTTATTGATAACTGAAATATCTCTGTCTCTATGTAAAAGTTAAAAAGCCAAAAGTAAATAAAGTTGTGTTTACCTATTGTCTTAGTATATTACCTTATTTAGGAATGATCTGGTTATTCAATTGATGTCCATTATACATTTTACCTAGTATCAACTTATTTATATGTACTTAAATTACTTGTTTTTAACAATTATGCTTAGATATTAAATAGCCATCATTTTAAATTATTTTTCTTGTTGACAAACTTATAACAGAGAGAGCATGAGCTTATTTGACTAGTAAACCCAGGTAGGAAAAATAGTATGTTTGCATTACTATTATTTTTTAAAAAGATTTAATTTACTTATTTTTAGAGAGAGGGGAAGGGAGAGAGAACTATCAATGTGTGGTTGCCTCTTGCACATCCCCCACTGAGGATGTGGCCTGCAACCTAGGCATGTGCCCTGACTGGGAATTGAACCAGTGACCCTTTGGTTTGTAGGCCAGTGCTCAATCCACTGAGCCACACCAGCCAGGGCTATGTTTGTGTTACTCTTAATGTTGACAGTTCTGGAGACGTGCCTGCTTGTTATTAAACCAACAAACTTAAACTAGCTTTTATTCATGAAACATTATCCCAGATAATGTGAACTTGAAAAACATTTGGATTGTTTTCTATATTTCTGAAAGTTTTAGAATTATTTAATTTATATAAGTACTTCTTTTTCTTTAAGCCAGTTAAATAGAACTCTTTTAAAAATATCACATATAAGAAGGAAAGTGGTAGTGAGATAGGTAGGAGTGGAGTCCACTTCTCCCTACACACAGGTGAAACACCTAGTCGATTTTCTGAGAAACAGAGCAAACAGCCAATAGCACCACAGCATATATGAATATTGAAGACCGAAATTGTACAGGTCATAGAAAAATCAGCCAAGTAGGTGGAAGCTGTGAACACCAGGACACCTGAAGGAAGAGAAAAACCACCAACAAAGGAACCACCAACAGAAAACAATGGAAGAAGGTGAAGGAGGGAGTGGAAACCACACTAACCTCAATCCAGGACTGACCTGGAAATACAACCAATTGGTAGAGAAATTACCCACAACAAACGACTGAACAAGAGTAAGAGAGAAGCCTAAAAACCTTGTTCACACAGAAGAATCAACTTCAATACAACCTGTCCACACCTGCACAACAGAATACAAGGTGTGGTGGACACAGTGACCCTCAGTTAACCAGCTGGAGGAAAGGACCTACCAAAGGAAGATCCAACAACAATCAAAATCCAAAGACATACAGAGACCCAACATAAATGACATTCTAAGACCAGCAAGCTCAGGAGATTGAGACTGCACCACTGAATTTCACAGGTATTCTATCATAGAAGTTCATGCCATAAACACAGGGAATCAGAACAGATCAATTTAAGAAACAGAGGCTAACAAGAAGAGTCTCACAAACAATGTGAATACAAAGAAACAATCCCCAAGTGAAAGAAAAGGAGGAAGCCCCAGAAAGAATGCTAGATGAAACAGATGCAAGTCAACTCTCAGATATTGAGTTCAAAGCATTGGTAATCAGGAAGCTCCATGAGCTCACAGAGAATTACCAGAAACTACAGGAAAACTACAATGAACTCACTGAAAACTATATCAACATGAAAAAGGAAATAGAAACTATCAACAAGGGCCAAGAGGAAATGAAGAATACAATTTCTGAACTGAAGAACACAGTAAAAGGAATCAAAAGCAGGCTCGATGAAGCAGAGGATCAGATCAGTGAGCTGGAGGATAAGGTAGAAAAAAACACCCAGAAAGAGCAAGAAAAGTAAAAGAGGCTCAGAAAGAATGAAGAAGGGTTAAAGGAAATGCAGGACAACATGAAATGTAATAATATTCGTTTAATAGGGATACCAGAAGGACAGAAGAGGAGCAAGGGATAGAAAACCTGGTTGAAAAAGTAATGATGGAAAACTTCCCTAATCTTATGAGAGAAAATGTCACACAAATCCAGGAAACACAGAGAGTCCCAATCAAGAGGAACCCAAAGAGGCCCACTTCAAGACACATCATAATTAAAATGGCAAAATTCCAAGACAAAGACAGAATCTTAAAAGCAGCAAGGGAGAAACAGGAAGTAACATACAAGGGAGCCCTGATAACGTTAGCAGCTGAATTCTCAATGGAAACACTCCAAGCAGAAGGGAATGGCAAGAAATATTCCAAGTAATGAGAACCAGAGGCCAGCAACCAAGACTACTCTACCCAGCAAGGCTCAAGGTTCAATCAAGATAGAAGGCCAAATAAGGAGCTTCCCAGACAAAAGAAGTCTAAAAGAATACACTTCCACCAAACCAGCTCTGCAAGAGATGCTAAAGGGACTGATTTAAAGAAAGGAAGGGAAAGAGAGAGAGAGAGAGAGAGGAACACAAGTACAAAAAAATGACAATGAATAAGTACCTATCAATAATAACCTTAAACGTAAATGGATTAAATGCTCCAATCAAAAGACATAGAATAGCTGAATGGATAAGAAAGCACAACCCACACATATGCTGCCTACAAGAGACCCACCTCAGGACAAAAGGCCTACACAGACTGAAAGTGAAGGGCTGGAAACAAATTTTCCAAGCAAACAGACAGGAAAAAAGAGCCAAGGTAGCAATTCTCATATCAGACAAAATAGACTTCAAAAAAAGGGCCATAAAGAGAGACCCAGAAGGACATTTCATAATACTCAAGGGAAGAATCCACCAAGAAGACATAAACATTGTAAATATATATGCACCCAACACTGGAGCACCCAAATACATAAAGAAAATCTTGGAGGACTTCAAGAAAGATATTGACAGAAACACAATTATAGTAGGGAATTTTAACACCTCACTGTCAAAAATGGACAGATCTTCCAAACAAAATATCAACAAAGATATTGTGGCATTGAACAATGCCCTAGATGAAATGGATTTAACTGATATATATAGAGCCTTTCACCCCAAAGAAGCTAAATACACATTCTTTTCAAATGCACATGGAACATTTTCAAAGATAGACCATATGATAGGACACAAAACAAGCCTCAACAAATTCAAGAAAATTGAAATCATATAAAGTATTTTCTCTGACCACAAGGGAGTGAAATTAGAAACCAACTCTAAGGAAAAAAACCCAAAACACTCAAACTCATGGAGACTGAATAGCATGCTATTAAACAATGAATGGGTCAAGAATGAGATTAGGGAAGAAATCAAAAAGTTCCTTGAAACAAATGAAAATGAACTCACAACAACCCAAAACTTATGGGACACGGTGAAGGCAGTCCTGAGAAGCAAGTTCATAGCAATACAGGCCTACCAAAAAAAGATAGAAACATTTTAAACAAACAACCTAACCCTACGCCTACAGGAACTCGAGGAACAACAACAAAGACAACCCAGAGCAAGTAGAAGGAAGGAAATAACCAAGATCAGAGCAGAATTAAATGACATAGAGACTAAAAGCACAATTCTAAGGATCAATGATTCCAGGAGCTGATTCTTTGAAAAGATAAACAAAATCGACAAGCCTTTAAGCAGGCTCATCAAGAAAAAAAGAGAGAGGACCCAAATAAACTCAATCGGAAATGAAGGAGGAGAGATTACAACTGATGCCACAAAAATACAAAGGATTGTAAGAAACTACTATGAAGAACTGTATGCCAAGAAATTTGAAAACCTGGGTGAAGTGGTAAAATTTCTAGAAAAATATAATCTTTCAAAACTCAGTGAAGAAGAAGCAGAAAGCCTGAACCGACCAATAACAGCAGACGAAATTGAAGCAGTAATCAAAAAACTTCCAACACACAAAACCCTGGAATGGATGGTTTCACAGAAGAATTCTACAAAGCATTTAAGGAAGAGCTAACACCTATCCTTCACAGACTATTCCAAAAAATCCAAAATGATGGAAGACTCCCAAAGTCTTTTTATGAAGCCAACATCATCCTAATCCCAAAACCAGATGAAGACACAACAAAGAAAGAAAACTTCAGGCCAATATCACTGATGAACATAGACGCTAAAATCTTCAACAAAATATTGGCAAATCGCATCCAGCAATACATTAAAAAGATCATACACCATGACCAAGTGAGATTCATCCCAGGGATGCAGGGATGGTACAATATTCACAAATCAATAAGTGTAATATACATCACATAAACAAAAGTAAAGACAAAAATCACATGATCATATCAATAGATGTGGAAAAAGCATTTGATAAGGTACAGCACCCATTTATGATAAAAACACTTAGCAAAGTGGGAACAGAAAGAGCATTCCTCAACATAAGAAAGGCCATATATGAGAGACCTACAGCCAACATCATACTCAATGGGCAAAAACTAAAATCTTTCCCACTAAGATCAGGAACAAGACAAGTTTGTCCACTATCACCACTTCTATTCAACATAGTATTGGAAGTTTTAGCCATAGCAATCAGACAAGAAGAGAAAATAAAAGGCATCCAAATTGGAAAGGAGGAAACAAAACTGTCATTGTTTGCAGATGACATGATAGTGTACATAGAAAATCCTATAAACTCCGCCAAAAAGCTACTCGACCTGATAAATGGATTTGGCAAAACAGCAGGATGCAAAGTCAATATCCAGAAATCAAAGACATTTTTGTACACCAACAATGAAACATTAGAAGCAGAAATCAGGAAAAAAATCCCCTTTGATATAGTAACAAAAAAAATATCTAGGAATAAACCTAACCAAGGAGGTAAAAGATCTGTATTCAGAAAACTACACAACACTGAAGAAAGAAATCGTGGAAGACACAAACAAATGGAAACATATACCATGCTCATGGATCGGAAGAATCAACATCATCAAAATGCCCATATTACCCAAAGCAATTTATAGATTAAATGCAATCCCTATCAAAGTGCCAATGGCATATTTCACAGATATAGAACAAACACTTCAAAAATGTATATGGAACCATAAACGACCCTGAATATCTGCTGCAATTTTGAGAAAGAAGAGCAAAGTAGGAGGGATAACAATACCTGCTATCAAACTGCCTTACAAGGCCACTATAATCAAAACAGCCTGGTACTGGCATAAAAACAGACAGATAGACCAATGGAACAGAATAGAGAGCCCAGAAATAAACCCAAGTCTCTATGGCCAATTAATTTTCGACAAAGGGAGCAGCAGCATAAAATGGAGTAAAAATCGCCTCTTCAACAAATGATATTGGGAAATCTGGACAGCTACATGCAAAAAAAATGAAACTTGAGCACGAACTGACACCATACTAAAAAATAAATTCAAGGTGGATAAAAGACTTAAATATAAGTAGTGACACCATAAAAGTCCTAGAGGAAAACATCGGTAGGGAAATCTCAGACACTCCACACAGCAACATCCTCACTAATATGTCTCCTAGAGCAAGGGACATAAAGGAAAGAATAAAGAAATGGGACCTCATCAAATTAAAAAGCTTCTGCATGACTAAAGAAAACAGCATTAAAATAAAGAGAACCAACCGTATGGGAAAATATATTTGCCAGTGATACCTCAGACAAGGGTTTGATCTCCAAAATATATAAAGAACTCATATGACTCCACTCCAGGAAGACAAAAAAACCAATTAAAAAATGGGCAAAAGACTTGAACAGATACTTCTCCAAGGAGGACATACAGAGGGCCCAGAGACATATGAAAAGATGCTCAGCATCATTAGCCAACAGAGAGATGCAAATTAAAACCACAATGAGATACCACCACACCAGTCAGAATGGCCATCATAAACAAAGCAACTGACAAATGTTGGAGGGGATGTGGAGAAAAGGGAACCCTACTGCACTGTTGGTGAGAATGCAGACTGGTGCAGCCACTGTGGAAAACAGTATGGAACTTCCTCAGAAAACTAAAAATGGAACTACCTTTTGACCCAGCAATTCCACTGCTGGGATTATACCCTAAGAGCCCCGAAACACCAGTCCAAAAGAACCTGTGCACCCCAATGTTAATAGCAGCACAATTTACAATAGTCAAGTGCTAGAAGCAACCTAAGTGCCCATCTACAAATGAGTGGATCAAGAAACTATGGTACATTTACACAATGGAATTCTATGCAGCAGAGAGAAAGAAGGAGCTTATACCCTTTGCAACAGCATGGATGGAACTGGAGAGCATTATGCTAAGTGAAATAAGCCAGGGGGTGAACAAATACCATATGATCTCATCTTTAACTGGAACATAATCAACAAAAGAACAAAGCAAACACAATATAACTAGAGACATTGAATTAAGAACAATCTAACAATAGCCAGAGGGAAGGGGGAGGGGATTGTGGGGAGAAGGGTTTTCAGGAACTACTACAAAGGACACATGGACAAAACCAAGGGGAAGGGTGGAAGCAAGGGAGGGAGGTGGGTTTGGATGGGGTGGTGGGGAGGGGAGGGGAGAAAATGCAGACAACTGTAATTGAAGAACAATAAAGTAATTTAAAAAATTGAAATGAAAAAAATCACATATACACAAAAATGCATACAAACATAGACATAAACATATAGACAGACACACACAGAGATCTTATAGCTTTAAAAATTTTAGCCATATCTCAGATAAAATAATACAAAACTCAAAAGAATAGCTGAATCCAAATTGTGTCCCTGGCAGGTGGACTAAGTTGAGGTTACTTGCATTATGTAGGCATTCTTTTGTAGAAACTATTTTTGACGTCATTTTGCCTTTTAAAATCTTCTGCCTACCAATCAAAGAATGTGTTCCATTGTCTCTGAAAGGTCTTGAGACCCTTAGGTCTCTTCAAGGGTCACCCTTCAGGTGGAGATATCTATATAACTATATCTGTATCTATCTATATGTATCTATATCATATCTATCAATTTATTATCTATCTATATTGGGTTGGCCAAATAGTCCATTTAATTTTTTCCATAAAATAAAAGACACATTTTTCATTTTCACCAATGACTTTATTGATTTGGATATTTTGCGTATGTCGGCTCTCTCCTACTATTGGCTTCTAGTGGGTGGAGACCAGGGATGCTGCTAAACATCTTCCAATGCATCGGACAGCCGCACAGCAAAGAATTATTTGGCCAAAATGTCAATAGTACCAAGAAACTTTGCAAACCACTTTTGACGTGTTCAATCAGTCACACCTTCTTCACATACTGCACGAACCTCTTTTTTGCGTTTCAGTTTTGTTTTTACCTTTCTTGAAATAATAAAGCATAATGTGCCAAATATGTTGCATATCATCTTCCATCTTCAATATTAAAATGGCTGCACAAAAATTCACCAATTTGATAAGTTTTTTTTAGTGCATGCTGATATGACAGCTGTCACAACACAGTCTAACAAAATTGTGTCAAATGAAGTTACAGACAACTAAGCACTACTAGAACCATTAGATGGGAAAAACTAAACGAACTTTTCGGCCAGCCCGGTATCATATGGCAGGTTTCAGAACAGGTAGAACTCATCTTTGCCTTTTGATTGCCTAAGATATAGGAGGGACTCTGTATCTTAACAGCTATTCTAAAACACACGGCATTATGTGTTTTCTCTTCTTTTAATAGGGTGATGGTGTGGGGTATCTCAGGACACGGCCCCTCCACGACCTCAGTGAGCAGGAGGCTGCCTGGCCAGCAGCGAGAAGGGATGAGGAAAACAGTGCGTATCGGGATATCCCAGGCCTCTCATGGATGCCCTGTGTCTTGAGGCTCCCATGTTTATCACAAAGGTGCAATAGAGGTGTCCAATGCCATGGCATCTCTGTGCCACACCGGAAGAATTGTCGTCTTGGGCCACACATTAAATACATTGCGACATGTAATCACACAAAAAAACTCGTAATATTTTAAGTAAATTTATGATTTTGTGTTGGGCTGCATTCATAGCCATCCTGGGCCACATGCGGCCCATAGGCCACAAGTTGGACACTCCTGGTAGAATCTTCACATGCTAGTCCCTCCGTAGCCCTGTAAATAGCACCAAGGCTGGAGGTGGGGTGCGGTCTCTCCTGCTTGACCAGCTGCCATCGAGCACTCCCATGCGATCTGCATAATAAACAGCATGTCCATATCCGCTTGCCCTCCAGGTGGTTTTTTTCAGAAAATATGAATATAAGTGCAGCTCCCCGGCTGGGAACTCCTGTGTTACAGGTGACTTAAATAGAAATGTCAGCAAACAAAATACAAGTATATGCAATAAAGTCAGAGAGCTCAGTGCAAAAGAGCAGAGTGGGATCCAGGAGAGACCCCTAAACTCCAGAGCCGGTGATAAAGCAGTGGGTTAAAGGGGCTCTGTGGGCACTGGCACCTGGTTGCTCACAGAATCTTTGGGGATCTTCTTTGGACCCCACTTCTGATGCCAGAAACTGTTAAAAATCCACAGATAGCTAAATTAAAACCACCAAATCAATAAATAGTATTTAGGAAGAGTTTACTGTGCATATATATGAATGGTTTGCAAATTAGGGGCCTTCAAATTCAAAGAATGATATGAAGCTTAGGGGCATGGAGCCACAGGGTGACGTGCAGGTGAAAATGAAATTGCTGACCCTTTGCGATGATTGGCTGTTACAGTGGGGGTTTCCTGATGGCAGGGGACTGGTTAAAAGTGATTGTCTCATATTTTTAGGAAGACAATTTAAGTTTCTCTTATGATTGTCAAAGCAGTTACAAGATATGTTTCACTATGTTCATGAAATAAGATTTAGTTTTAGTTTTATGGCTTAAATGATTGTGTCTTCTCAGGGAATTCTGAAGTCCAGTCTTCATATTGTATTTACATAATTTTAACAGAGGGCAAATCTGATCCCTGTCGCTCCATCTTAGCTAAAAGCAGGACTGTCAGTCATCACGTTTAAAGCATGTAATTGCCTCCATTTAAAAGAGTATCACATGCCATTCAATGACTTATTTAGCATTTATTCCAATTTATTCTTTTTGACTATTTATACTCTATTAACCAATCTCCTAATAATTCCATCTGAGAAGACTTTATGTGGGCAGATTTTCTCTTATTTGAACCAGGAAAACAATCCCGCCAGGATTAAAGGGCGACCCAGATAAGCAAGCACTTCACAGCGCTAAAAAATGACTAAGGAAGACAATTCAGGTGATACAAACTTGAACACTTCCTGAAGTGGATAGTCTTTCAGAAAACCACAAAATGGAGCAGAAAGCAGGATGCTTTTATAGGATAATGAATACAGAACAAGAAAGAGATGAATAGAAATATCTGATTGGCTGTTGGCCTGGCGTTTGGGGTTTGACTGACTGGACATACTGCGTTTCTGGTCAAGGGGAGCATTTACAGAGACACAAAAATTATCTACGTGTTGGTTTGCTGACGCAGCACCCCAGCCAGGAGCAGCTCCACCGACGGCCTAAAAAGTTATTTCTACAGCAGAAAAAGGATTTGTTCACTGCTGTCCCTCCCCATCACGCCTTCTTTCTCTTATCACACCTGGCGCTTTATTGGCTTGAAAAACGAGGCTGCAAAGGGCCAGTGGGGACTTGACTGTGTGAATGCTGGTTGTACCATCCCCAGTGTGTCACGGAACATGAGAAAAAGTATGTGAACTCATCAGAATATACCAAGCATGTGAATTTTAATGTCTCGGTTTGGTAAAGGAAGTAAGTGGATTAAACTTTGTTGCCCCTAAAATAGGCTCTTGGATGGAAAACACTCTGCTTTTAACTTGAAATTGGCTTGTTTGGTGGGTAATTCAATCCCTCTGGCTTATGTTATTATTACAGGATTGGGCTAGTGTGTTACAGTTTAACCCTAAGGAGTTATGTATGTGATCATGCCGTGATGTCATGAGTTTAGAGTTGTTTGAAGTTCACTGCTTATTTTATTAGAAAAATATCTGGGCTTTTGGGAGAGAGCCAGCATTTCTCAGGTTTCACGTATTGTAATGGATGCGTTTTCTCCACTGTAAACATAAGCAGAATAGATTTTATTGGTATTCACCAAATTTTCAATCCGGAGAGCCCTGGATTCAGCACAGATGTCTGGTTCTTATCAGTTGTCGTGGGAGTGTGACCCTGCATCTGCCTGTTACCATGCGCCTCTGATACCTCGGCCCCAAAGGAAGCAGTACTGCGGTCTACCTAAAGCCTTACAGCTACTGCGCTTGGCACTCCTCATGCCCTGTGGGCTTTTCCTGCTCGTCTCCAGGGAATTTGGTGCTGAAATAGTTTCCATTCCATGCAAGACAGGGAAACACACAGTTTTGGATCAAAATAACCTGCTTTCTTTTTTTCAAAGATTATTTTTTAAAAATCACGAACACCTGTCAGCAGTGTGAAACTGGCAGGATTTGTAAAAGGCATTTCCTTAAGGATTGTTGATGTGATTACTCCTTATCGCTCTGACATGGTTTGACCTTGGCATCTTTCTGCATTTATTTACCTTTAAGTTGCAATGTATTGTATTGTGTCACGTGTGTTCAGTGATGAATCAAACAAAACCTTGGAACTGATGACAGAAGAATCTGTTTCCCTGGCCCCACCCCCACCTGGCCCCCATGTCTCTCTCTCTGTCTCTCTCTCTATCTCTCTTTCTTCCCACCCACCCCTCTCCACTCTCTGCATCCTGAGCCAGGGAGACAGCTGTTTTCTCCCACACTGGAGGAGAGGAGAATACTAAACTGTGGGATCTGGCTGTCCTGTCAGAACAATAGTAAACTGTACACCTGTCGGCTCTTGGCAAGCTGGGATGGTAAAATGACTAATGTTGTTTCTCTAGCTTTCTCTTCTTGACAAGCATACCACTGGCTACGTTTCTCTCCTCTTCAGCTCACAAAGGCTTGGATTTCTCCCTTGAGGCACTGAGGGAATTAAGCAGTTTTACTACTGCTTCTAATAAACAGCTTCCTTTCGAGAAGGTGGGCTTTCTTGCAGAACAAGGTTTATTGCCACCTCTCGCCTGCTTTCCCACATTGGCCCCCACCCCTCCCACGAGCACTGACATGAGAGTTCTTTCTCCCTGTCTAGTCGCTGCTCCGCATCTGTAAGCGTTTTCCTTCTGCAGCCACTCTGGCTTCCTAGCGGCAATCCGAAAGCCCCTTCAGCTAATGGCTCATTTAGCGATCAATTTGTCAAATAATGTTCACAGATGTTTTTCTGATGGAGCAGCATGCAGTGCAGGTAATGACTGAGTGAGTGATTACTTAGGACAGCTGACAGGATCAAGGTATCGCTTCACCAGGCAGCTCAGAAGCTGGGGGGTACTGGTCAACCCGAGAGAGCGGACGCGCTCCTTTTTATTTTAAAAATATTAAAATAGCCCTGCGATGTCCCTGCAGTTGGGCCACGGGCTTGCAGCTTAAGTAGTTTTTTATATCCATGTGGGAAGAGTCGCAACCGCGTGACACTGAGGGGAATGTAAAAGTAGTGTTTCTTTTAAGTCTGTGCTTCCTGCTTTTGAATTTTGACCATCTGCTGGGGCTGGGTACATAAAAAGAACATAAAAATATTATACATGTGATAATATCATAGTGGCTTGGAACTATCTTTATACCTGTTGACATTTCCCAGCCTCAAACACAATTCAGAACCAGTCAAAAGAAACACTGATTTTACAAGAAATGTGGAAAACTTTGTAGCTATTAATCTGGAATGATCTGTCAAAGATCAAGAAGAAAGGAATCCAACTGAACTTGAAGTACAAAAGCAAGTTCAAGACTGCTGAGCTGAGCTGTCTCAGCGTCCCTACAGCTGCACCAGCTAGGCTTTCTTTCATGGTCCTGAATTGTTTCCATTACCCTGAAAAGGGTTATAAAACCTACAATCAATTTAGTTTCTGGGGCATTGTGTTTTGAATACCGTTTAATAGGGTGTGACAAAACACATACTTTCTCCACATGTTCTTACATTGCAAGCAGATTTTGTGTGGTGCTCGGCAGTGCACCAAATAATGTGAACAGTACCGGAAGCTTTAGAATTGGAAATAAAGGAACAGCACAGACAGCTAGTACGGTCAGGGTATGAGAAGAATTTTAAATTTACTAAACAACTAAAATTTTTATATTCTGCTTTCAATTCAGCTCAGCATTAGCCAGAGATAAACATATTTAATTATTTCATACATGGAAAGTTAAATTGTGTTTCAGAATGGGAGAGATGGGCTTGAACACAGATGGAGAGAATACATTTAATAAGAACATTAATAAGGAGAGATGGGTTGAATCTGATCTGCAGCTGTGGGTGTGACAGGATAAGGATTTCTGCCCCTTTTGATGAGCAGGAATTGAACTGCTCTTCCAACTCGATGCCCCGAACCATTTTTTTTTTTCCTTCTCAAACGAGCAGGCTCATTTATTTTAATGGGAGTTTTTGACTAAGAAGAGAGACCAGTATGGCACTGTCACTGCTCCTAATCTATTTAGGCACTGTCTGAACCTCTCTCTTTTATGCTGCTGTTGTCTCCTAACACTGCATCGAGTTACTAAGAAATAGGATCCGCTGGCGCTTGTTAAAATTGTTACATTTGCATGCTCTGGAAAGTTTATTACTTGGTGCACTTGTGATGTGGGTATTTTAGGTGACTTACAGCAGACGAACACAGATTGCTCAGCTAGAATAGACAACATACAGGAACAGGTGAGCCGAGTATGTACTTGCCAGAGTTCCTCAGGGCCACCGCCCGCGGGACTCTGTTTTCAGGCGGGCGTGAGGTATCCATTGTTCGCTATATTTTGGTCTGCATTCGGAGATCTTAAACCTACCCGGCAAGAAATAGCTGGGCTAATGTCTCCTTTCCTTGACCTTTGTGTGAAGAATTCTAGGATGTTGGAAGTTTTTATGGACTTAGCTGTTCCAATTTTATTGGGAAATTTGACTAGAGTGTGTGAAAGCTTTTCTAGGCAAATTGATTTACCATTTATTGGACTCATTTATTGAACACTATATTAGCACTTCATAGATATTATCTAATTTATTCCTCAAAA